>JBBMOI010000012.1:19090000-19205000 GCA_038088405.1 Porites divaricata | reverse complement strand
ATGGACTCTTGGTAATGAGGACACTGACTCGGGGTAAAGGGAGTTGACTGTAGCTGGAAATTTTGAAGGTGGCAAGTCATTAAACCTTGCTTTAACCGCTGTCGTTGGTCAACATTCATGGGTAATGCACTGTAACAGTTACTCTCTGACGTTATAGATTTTGCAATGTTGCCTGCTCAGAAATTTTGGTGGGGAAACAGTTTCATTGTTAGATGTCATGTGACCTCAAAGTAACCAATGAGAGTGTGCGCTGTTGGGAAAAAATTTCCAGCTATATAACAATAATAATGGCCGTTTTTATACTAGAGGAAGCATTACCCGTCCAGACGAATAATGCGTCTATGGCCGTTTTTATACCAAGGACGCATTATCCGACTGGACGAACTTGGGCAAACATTTGTAGTTTGTCTGGTTATGCGTCTCAAGTATAAAGACGGGCACGAGACGCATTATGCGTCTGGACGAACTTTTCTTCGAAATACGTCTTGAAGGACGCACTACGAAAGGTAGTTCGTCTGGACGCATAATGCGTCTCGTGCCCGTCTTTATACTAGAGACGCATAACCCAGACGAACTACAAAATATTTGCCCAAGTTCGTCCAGATGGATAATGCGTCCTTAGTATAAAAACGGCCAATTAAACTATGAATTATCATTATTATTACTAATGTATTATGCTTCAAAGCATAACATTTGCATGACAAAGTATACAAAGATGTAGATCTGGATGCACACATAGAAAATAATAATTACACAATACACAATAATTATTGGCACAGTAGCTGACATTCCAATGCCATGCCATCACATAACCCATACGGTATCGAATAATCAAAATCAATAAACTGTTTTTGAAGGAAACATGGATTACATAATCCACTTGTCCACTAATTTCTTTTAAAAATGGTATCCTTGGTGCAAATGTTAAAATCTTCCAATGCTGGGGTGGGGCGAAGGCGTGATCGCGGGAGTGATCTAGGAAAGATTTTAAGGCCGTTTTGTCCGATCGTGCGCCACTTGCCATTAGTAGCAATATAGCTTACCTTGAACGGTCTTCCTAAATCTTGATGACTCGTCACCGATAAAAAAAGAGCCATTTGCAAAAGTAAACTGCTCAATATTTCTTGTGTTAATGATGACGTCTTCCCGCAAAGGCGTGTACAGGGTTTCACCTTTAGGTCGACAATCTTCGGACTCAAAAATTGAACAACCAGCGTAGATTGTCAAAAATCTACGACACCCTGGCCAAGGGGACCCTACAGGCATTTGCGATGCGTCAGATCTCTTCGATAAAAAGCCATTCTCGCTCCCGTGTTGGTGAAAACCATCGCGTGAGTTTACAGGACAATGATGTTGGCTTGTTTCATCAGTTCTTGGCCTTTTCGCAGAAGCAAAACGATGATCACGCAAAGTCACGCATGGCAAAGATGCTTCTGTGTCGACATCCATTACCAAAATGTTGAATTCAAGTCATTAATAATAACGAATGTGAATAACGCTCTCATGAAACCAATGGGTTCTGCATAAACAAGTTTGACAAGGCCTCCAGCAGTGTGCAAAACAATAATAATACAAAGCAACAACAGAAACAAGATATCTACGCCAGTATTTTCGAAACTTGCGCTCCTCTTGTCAGCCTCGTTTCTAGGAGGAGGCAGATAATATCTGCATGTAGACTTCGTGTAAGAATCACTAAGGAAATACACATTTGTAATTTATGTTGAAAGCTTCCTGATGCATGGTGCACAGTAACTTTGTTGTTTAGTTTACGGATTGTGCCTGAATAAATTAATGGCAAATTTCTATTGGTCAGTGAAAAATAATGCAAATACTATTCAGTGTTGTACACAGTCAAGACAGCACCATTCCATTTGATAGACACACCCCCTATAGATAAGATGAGTTGACTATACCCTAAAGAAAAAAATGATCAAAAGTGCCGACACATTACCCCCCTTAAAAATAGCCCATTTTTTCTTATACCCCTCAGAAAAATCCCAAAGATCAAAGGTGCCGACACAGATTGGGGGTGGGGGGGGGGGGGGGGGGGCTTTTAAATGGAATGGCCCACAAAAAACACTAACAAAAACATAATAACAAAGAAATATCAATAGTGCATAATAACCATAACTATTCATCAAAATTATGCCTGAAAAAGGAAAGATGTTGATGTTTGCCGACCAATCTGGATAAGGCTTATTTGTCCCCTAATGGAGACTACCAGTACACTGAAAGAGGCAACCAAAGTAACAGTGATTGAATTGCCCTAAACATGTCAATAACATGTAATACATGCTGTCTTCAATTCAATATGATGACATTTGTTTTTCTTTATGCTTGTTTTGCAACGACATGAAAAGGCAGCCATACTGGTTGCCAAAACAAAGAAAATTTTTTTGAAGTTCCCAACAGAGGAAAATGAAATGAGTAAGGAAAAAAATTTACCTTACTCTCACTCTATCCAATTTCCACATTAATTTTTTAACTCTTTAAGCCCCAAGATCCACATACAAATTCTCCAAAATGATCTCCATACATTTCTTTTAAGAGCAGTTGAGAGAATTTGGTTTAAGATCACAGCATTCTCTCTTTGGTAATCAATTTAAAAATTCTCATAGCCTTTACTCTTGATGATCTTTGCCATAGTGTTAGTACCATTGTTGTTGAATAATCTTCCACTGAATATCAGAGCCATTTGATTAAATCTTTTAAAAACTTCAATAACTTGAGGTTAGTCACCTTTAATATGACAACCGTATTCTCCTGGTACATCATAAACATGAAAACCGGTTTTTGTGTTTATTTTATAACCCGTGTTTTTTTAAAAGCACTAAAATAAACAAATAAATAAATAAAGTATGTTATACATCATTTCTAAACTACCTGACTTGTGCTCAAGGTTAGAAGTATAAAAACAATTAAAAACTGATGTAGCTTGTGAAAATTTTGTTGTTTTTGGGTGTGGTTGAATCTATCGATGATTAGCTATTAAGCCATGCATGGGTATTAATCCGTGTTGTTCAATATTTTGTATTAAATCACTTGGAATCCAATGTAACACCATGCAAACACCAAAAATTTAACAGGACTTTAGTCATAATCATCTAAGTTCAGTGATGGTGCAAAATTATGCACCATCATTTTCACTCTTTCTTTGCTTTTTCCAATTCTCTGTACAGTGTCCTCGACCAATGACAGTCTTTCCTTTTCTTCGTTGTATCTAAGCTCCAAGTCATGACATCTGTTTTCGCAATCCTCCTCTTTTACTTTTATGGCATCAAGCTCTGTTTGCAACCGATTAATCTTATCTTTTATCTCTGTTTCATCCATTTCTAGTTTTTTCATTAATTTCTTTTCATCAAGAAGCTGTTCTGTGACTTCTTCCATGGTGTTAAGAATGGTTTCAGCTTCACCTAAAAATACATTTAATGCATACAGTTACTGTTAGCTGGGATTGCAATTGAGCTTCTCCAAATCAGTTAATTTTGCCAAAGAAGAACTCAATATAAAAACAACTAATAGGGCTCCAAGCCCTGGGATTTTACTGTAACAATATTTGTTTCCGGTACTCTGCCGTTACTGTGGTCTTAAAATAATGGAACTGAAAAATAGTTTCCCAGTGACATTTTCAGCCTGAGAGCTCAATTTTCACTTCCAAAATTGAAAACATTCAACAGGTGGGTTCCCATGAATTTTCAAAGAACCAAAAACTTGTCACAGATGGTTTCCCATGATCTCTGGGCACGGAAATGAAAAATTGTTTCCGTGGGAATTGAAATCCTAAGGCTTGGGGGTCAAATAAAGCCCCATATGGTAGTCCAGGAAAAGTAGATTTTCTTGATGGGCAAGTAACATTTATACCTTTCTTGCCCAATGGGCAAAGGTTTTATGTGTGTCATCTTTAACTAAATCATTGACTAAGACAAGCTTGAAGAGGCAAACAACATGTGAGAGTTGCTTGCCCAAAGTGCAAGCTGGCATCTAAGTTTTTTTTAGCCCTGAACAATGCCACTGAAGCATTAAATGCTCACTCAAATGTTGGTCCTATCTTCTTAAGTTCAAGTCCAATCCTTCCCTCCCCTTCCTTAGCGAAAGACAAATTTTTTATAGACAAATTTATTGTTCTAGATATGGTAGCTTTTGGGGAGTCAGAAGACCAGGTCATCATTCTGGGATCTCCATACAAATGTTTCCCACTGCAATTATAGAAGGAATTTTTATCTCAGAGATCACACTGCCCCTTTAAACTGCCTCAAGCATGACATACAAAATACTCACTATTTAATGCATTGCACCTCAAGGCTAGTGACTGATATTCCTCCACATATTGTCTAGTTTGTTCTTCCAACTTTTGAAGTCTTTCTTTCTCCTTTTGCTCTTTAAAGTCTGCAATTATTCCTTGCATGACAGTGTTAACTGCAGTTGACCTGATGGTTGTTTGACAAGTTGGACACTTTTTGCATTCACGCAGACAGCTTTGGCAAAAGGTGTGTCCACAAGGTATAGCAGCCATAGGTGTGTATTTGACACCTGACATCATTTTATTGCACAGTGGACAGAAATGACTGGCAATGTCTGATTCAGTGTCGCCATCAACACTCTGCTGCACTCGTTTGTGATTGACAGTGGGCTGTAATGAAGCTTTTAGCTTCTGAGCTACAGTTTCAGCTAAGGCATTCAACATATCTGTCGATAATTCTCGCGTATTAAATTTTGAAGAAGTTTCACTTGGAATAATTGTATTACTTTGATTATTGTTAACTGTCAAATGATGACTCATGGCACCATGCCTATATAGATTGTTTTCCTCATTGTCATCACCAACATGGTGATGGCTTCCAAGTGTATCATCACCATGGAAACTTGTATCTGACTTTACAGATGTTCTCGATGATGGCCGCAGTTTATTATGAAGAGTCTGTTTACTTGATGAAAGAGCTACACTACTTAAATTGCCTGAAGAACTGGAATTTCGGTAATTAGAGGGTGTGTAGTCCCTACTATTTAACTGAAAATTACTCTGAGCAGATGATTGGGTTAAACTAGGATTCCTGCCATGTTTGCCAGAAGCAGAAGGCGGTCTCTGTTTCTTAGCAGCTGGGTTATCACCCTTTGATATCCAAGAGACCATATCTGAGTGGTCTCTCTGTGGCTCAGGATATAACGGTTTCCTACGTGGATTGCTGTAGGGGTTCCTGTGTGCAGAGCTCTCCGAAGAGCCACTAGAAACAGCTGAAAGGGCTCTAAATTTTGGCACATCGGGAAGAGGAGTGTGCTCTTTGTTTATAGCCTTTAGTTTCGTCAACGAAGATTTCGATACTTCCCTTTCCTTCATCCATTGACTCTGTTTCTCTCGGATTGCCTTCACTTTTGCGACAGTCTCTTCTTTTGACTGATCGTTCGCTTTCTTTGATGATTTGGTCTGTAGTTTTTTTCCTTGCACAGACATGGTGACTTCGATCACGCACCTCTTAGGTACTAACCTTAAGGTATTTTAATACTGCTGAGCTTGAAGTTGCGCCCAGATATGTTACTGAAGAAAGACAAAATATAAATAATTCTAAAATACCTTCGTTGACAACGGCAATCCGCCATTTTGTTTTGTTTGCGAAAAGATTGGGAGGTTACCAAGCACGATGCCCTCGTTCGCAAAAATATTTTAGGGAGGGGTCCAGAAGGAAGAATATTAAGAAAGAAAACATTTATTAAATTTAAAAAAAGATACCAATGATTACTGAGAGATATTTTCATTAGCAAAGTAACAAATTTTAAGTAACATTTGTCGCTCAAACACTTTAAGATTAAGTAACTGTATTAAAAGGAACAACAAGCCTTATAATTTACATACCCCTCCCCCATTTGTCTTGTTAGCCACTTCACCATCCACTCGGGCTACTGCAATATCCTCTGGACTTGCCGGAAAACGATTCCTCAAGAAGAAGTTGTTAACATTACTTTGAACTTTAATTGTGGATCCTAGTTTTTATGTATTAAGGGTGACTGTGACTTGAAGAAACTCGAAGATGTCTATGTCGGCGGTATTTGTCTTGGATATCAAAGGAAAGGTGGGCATTTTACATCGATCTTTTATCCTCCTGTGAGCTCGTATCCACATCGTGCGTTGTTTAAAATTACGTCTTCGGAAAATTGGATCCTTCAAATTTTGCATGAGATGCACATGATGAAAATAATCTTCCAAGCTGCTGCCTATTTCTGGAAATAACAAATTCTATATTGCAAATTTTAGGTGATGATTTCACGGAATTATCGTGGCGATCTCGAGATGTCTTCAATTGAAAAGTTCATGCCCCTTGTTTTGGAGAAGGAGGAGGAGGGATCACAAACTCCCATCTGCGTACACCAGGATGTTACCTTTGTCTACATTAAATACAATAATCTTTACCGTATCCTTTACCTGTGTATAAATACGAAATTAGTCTAGAGACAGATCGAGTAGATGTATTAGAGACTCGAAAAAATAGAGCATACTTTCAAACCAGCCGTAGAGCTAATTTACTTATTCCAATTTTTATTTAAGTATTTCATTAATTACTGTGCTTTTCACAAACATGCGAACTCTAAAGTTCATAGGCCGCCTTCACAATTGCATTTTTCACTGCCGTCTATCATAATTACGATCAACCGCAACAAAGCCTGAAACACAGAAACACACAAAATCCACCAATCACAAATCACAAACCATGACCTTTTGAACCCGTTAAAGTAAAGGCTTGTTTTCTTTGGAGGTCTGCTAAGATGATTGATGGCAGCAAAAAACACAATCGTCAGTTGGCTTTTGAACTTCAAAATTGGCATGTTTGTGAAAAGCGCAGTAAACCAAGAAACATCATATAGGGACTGGTCATTGATTACCTGTGAGAGAGGGCTGGCCATTTTGTTGGGGGTGGGGGGGGGGGGGGGGTTCATTTTCAAAATCATGATTGGTTTGGGTGTCATTTTCAGATTAAGGAACATGCATTACATGGGGGATCAATTTAAAAAAAGTTCATGAAAGTAGTACAAAGCAGTATTGAACATGCATTGATATTGAATTTAGCTGTAAATTTTATACATGACTGTAGATAAAGTATTTGGTGAACTTTGGCATGATTTGTAGCCAGGGGAGTCACTTTCACAATATGCAAAATTTATGGGGGGTCATTTCTTAAAAGCTAGGATGAATTATTATGGGGGTTACAATGAGTTACTTGAAGCACAAAACTTAAATATTGATAGCGAACATTTTTAAGGTATTCCTGGAGGCTAAAGTGACTATATCTGATCCCCGTCATTTTTTCTCAGTTCAAAGACGATGGCAATAGGGATTTGCATGCAAAATTTGAGGTTGAGACAACAAAAATTAGCCGAGATGTGAGCGAGAGAATTTTTGTTTCGAAGGCTGTTTTCGCGGGAAAAAGAAGACACCATACTGCGTCCAAAACATGTTTATCTGGCGATGTAACTCCCCAAGGACGGACCTGTTGACAACAATTAGATATTAAAATCTACGATCCTGAGTAAGACACAAGCGCGTGTTTGTCCGCGTTGAAGGGAAAATCCCTGTTCGTTGAACTTGCATTGAAAGAATCGATGTTTGTCGGTGACAGCGGCTGGTAATCGGCCCGAATCAGTACATGCAAAACCTAAACCATTAGCGGTGACAAAACAAAGCAGTTACATTGAGAGCAGAGGATTCATTTTACATTCACGGTCAAAATAATATTTTAGCTCTAATGACTTAACGGAAAGCTGTAGTCTGAAATGTCAGCTTTCCCCTACCCCTTACCTTTTTTATGATGTGGCAACATATCGCTTTTAGTGGTAAATAGAGGTAAAAAAAATATAATATAGTACGTGCATAAGCAAAGGATAACCAAAACGCGACACTGAAGACAATAGGAAATAATATAAACAGAGACAAAACAGACAACATAACCTGGAGATTCATTAGTTTCCAAGACGAAGCTCTCGTAAGTTCCTTTCTTACATCTTTATTGCTTTTAAGAGTCTTTCCAATCGGATTTACGTATCGAAATAAAATCTTGTCTCCGGATGAAGATTGCCTTTCACTTATCGTCCATCCAGCTTCTCTCAACTTGTCAAAGTCAAGGCCGATCCTTGATCGAACTCCCGAACACCTGGCTTCATTGCCACTTACTGCTATTCCTTTCGGTTGTTTCCTCTTTTTCGTCCGAGGCATCATAAAATTTTTCACTTTTTTGCACGACCCCTCGTTTGATTATAACTTCAATCCCTTGCTCGCTCGCTCCCTCGCTTTGTCAAATCGATCTCTGTGGTATATTTGTCACGTTCCGAGCTCTTGACAGGGGATTTGTTGAGGTGTGGTTGCTATGCAGAGGCGTCATGGCTTGCCCTGATTGTTTTCGCGGGAAAATTTGCACCCTGTAAAAGGTAAAAATGGCCCACAAAAGGACCATTTTTTGGATTAGCCGCTGTAAACAACAATTGTAGGCATCGAAAACATGGCTGCCACTGAAAAGAAGTTAATGTTGACATTCAGGACGATTTTTGGGGAGTTTGAGCTTGATTTCGGGAGAAAAATGGCATGTTTTATCAGAGGTGGGAGCCTGTTCAGTCTAATAACTCCTCGTGTGTTTATAGTAAGCACTTGAAACTTGGCAGATGCAAACTGCATAGGTTACAGAAGAGTTTTACGGGAGTATGTCAAAAGCCTTTGAAAATGCGTCTCGCAGTGACCTCGTATATTTCATAGAAATGCAAAATTCTATTAAGAGACATATTTTTTTCCAATTGCTTTTCCCGTGACGTACTCCCGTACGATTGTTGCTTTTAACTGTATCTATCAGTTGCCAGAAGTTATTGGAAGTGGAATAAATTCTCTCTAGCGTATGTTCAAACTAGTAAAATTTATGGTTTTGACCACGCCCATCAAAATATCAAATTTCATGCATTCCTTTCATTCTTTTAGACTGAGCCTAATTTTTGAAGAAGCTGCATGGAATAAAGTTTTACATGTGAAAGTTTGATGAATTCTGAGAGATTATTTCATTACATTTGATGTGGGTAGATATAGGGGAAAATTCACAAAATAGCCTCCAGGAATACCTTAAGAAAGCAGAATGTTCACCAGACAATGTTTTTCTGTTCAAAACTTTACATATAACACCCAGGAGACATACTCGTTTGACGCAAGCTGTTTCTGTTGTCATCTGCTGGCAATTTCTTTGTTATCATTGCCGCCCTTTGCAATAACATCACAACCTCAAGTCAAAAACTTAACAAATATTTACATTTTTTGCCTGGGTCAATTCGATCCATGTTGGTAATTATTTCGATTATGATTGACAACTTACTTTCTTGGAATGTATTGTTATTTTCCTGTTATCCAATTGGTCCACTTTGTCTAGGTGGTCCCGGTTATAGTAGTCGCACTGTAAACATCCGCCCCCCCCCCCCACCCCCCCCCCCCCCCCCCCCGGTCAACCGACATATTTATGGAAGTTCAAGGCATTTTAGAGAAACTTGTAAAGGTTTCCAAATTTCAGGTGACTCAATCTGTGACAGTAATTTTTGCAGTAAGAACCTCAATTTTGTATGGCCTTGGTAAAAAAGTCCATGTTTATTGTTAGTGGGCACCTTACTGTGGGTAACTGTTTCTCTTGAATTTCTTTATTAAATTTTATTGTCATAAAACCTATCAGCCTAACATGTTGGGTGAAATCCTTGACAGTTGCTATCAGTTGTGGCAATGACCAAGAAGAATGCAAATGTAGCTTTGATATTTGTTTTTCTTCACAAGATTGTCCAGGTACGTTTTAGTATACACTGTCATGTTTTGGCAATAGTTGTACCAAAGTCTGTACTGTCAGCAACATCAGTTTGTAGGCCCTTTGCAGCTTGGGGTCTGTCATGGGATACAGCCCTAAAATACTATTGGTTGAAAGATCATAAAAGAATGTGGTTATGCCAATTTTTAGGTTTTAAAATCTTGACTACTTACTACTTTGCTTCATGACATGTACGTTTGGCAGGTGTTTACAGAGTACTTCAAAGAACTTGAAGAGGAGAGCATCAGAGACAATTTTGTGATTATCTATGAATTGTTAGATGAGTTGGTAGACTTTGGATATCCACAATTTACAGAGACAAAGATCCTCCAGGAGTAAGTTGACTAAGTTTATTTACCTTGGTGTCTTGTGTTTGCATTCAAATCAATCTGACATTTTCCTTTGACAATGTACTAAAATGTATCTATCTATACACATAAAAAATACAGTGCAGTACAATTTGCTCCTCCAATCAGTAATCATGTTACTATAGAGTTGCCTTGACGACTACACAGTCAACCAATGCAGCAAAACCACTGTTATCTCGCTTACACCTTTGCTTGTTCTATGAGATGTTTAATAGTTTTGTGATATTTATCCCAAGTGTCCTGTGTCCAACTTCGTAAACAGCATCTTCTTGGTCAAAATATTGTTTGGACAACAACAAACATGACCAATATATGTTCTTTTTGACAATTTCAGTAATGATGTTGTAATATGTTTCTTTTCTACAATATTTTTAATTCATCTTGTTGTACGTTATTAACCAGATATATTACCCAAGAGGGTCACAAATTAGACGTTGGTGCTCCTAAACCTCCAGTTGCTTTAACAAATGCTGTGTCTTGGAGAGGGGAAGGAGTCAAATATCGGAAAAATGAAGTTTTCTTGGATGTAATTGAGTCTGTGAATTTGCTGGTATGTATTCAAACGTTTTACGGCACTACATAGTGCATTACGGCACTACATAGTGTAACTAGCTGTGAAAGAGGCTAAGTCACAGTTGTCGACTCTAGTTCATTGCATTAATATTGCTATCAATGTGTCTTTGTTTGCTGAAAAGGAACTTAAAATTAGTGAGGAATTTACTGCTAGATGACAAAATTGCAGCTTCGTATCAAACAAATATCTCTCCCAAAACATTATATCCAACCTTCCAAACCATAAAAATGAACTCCCTTCAAATTCCAAATCAATGCCATCCAAAGTATTTTAACCCATTCTTACCTCTAGGTCAGTGCAAATGCCAATGTGTTGCAGAGTGAAATTGTCGGCACAGTCAAGATGAGGTGTTATTTGACTGGTATGCCTGAACTGCGCCTGGGATTAAATGACAAGATTTTGTTTGAAAGCACTGGACGTAAGTGGATCCGTGCAGTATTTTTGATTCTGTAGAGTTAGCTTCAGTAACCTTTTCAGCCCATTATATCCACATACATATTATTTTTCAGACTGGTCTCCAGGGCCGTCACTAAGATTTCAAGCTTTTGGGTATATGCAATTAGCAGGCAGGAAATTGAACAGCTAGGAAGTACTTTTTTTAAGTTCTGATTTCCTTTCATTTCCTATGCACGAGGGAAAGCCATCAATTTAAATTTTGTGTACCATATGCAAATAAGGATATTTTTTAATTTTCATATTTTCCAAAAACCATAGCTGACTGGAACCTCCTCCGGGCCTTGATGCCATGGTATCATCAAGCTCATTAGAGTCTTTTAAATCTAATTCACCAGCTTTTCTTAAGTTATAGTTATATACTTATCTTAATTTAATCTTATGTCATTATTTTTATTATTTTACAGTTGGTGTAATGTCTTTGCGATTTTTACCAACCTTATGTAGATGTAGATGAAGTGTCCTGGGATCATGCTCATTGAAGCTGGGGCAAATCTCTGTCACCAGCCATGAGTGAAAGCCCTGGGTCTCTATGCTTCCTTAAAGAATTAGTTAAGAGAATTTTATAAATGACCAAAGCATTTTTCCTTTGGTGATCATATTCTTAATTCTCATTACCTTCTCTTTTATTTTGGATTAATATTTTTAGGAGAAAACTAATGTTAGACACTCTGAGGACTTATAGGGATAAACAGCAAGGAAACTATATATTGAATTATTCTGGTTATTGCAGGCAGCAAGAGCAAAGCAGTGGAACTGGAAGACGTAAAGTTCCACCAGTGTGTCCGCCTGTCCAGATTTGAGAATGATCGCACCATTTCATTCATCCCGCCTGATGGAGAATTTGAGCTCATGTCATACAGACTTAACACTCACGTAAGCTTTCAAAATCATTTGTGTTTTAAAAATCTGAGACAATCTCAAGCACAGATACAGTAAACAGTTTTTAGAGTGGATCATTGTTTATTTTCTTTTCCAGGTGAAACCTTTGATCTGGATTGAGTCTGTCATTGAGCGACACTCTCACAGTCGTGTAGAGTATATGATTAAGGTATGTGACAAAAATGATATGATAACAGTGTTTGTAACAAGGCTTTGCTAATCCTGTCAATAATTTATTTCAAAACTCGGTAATCACTTGGTCAAAAAGCAACCTGGTTCCCAGTTTCCAGAGATTTTGTTGCCCCTGTGTCCAGCATCCCTGATGTCTAAAAATCCCGACAGACGCAAAATAATTCATGGTGTGCGTCGCGTAGGACGCAGAGATCAATCGATCGATCTGAACATGTGTTTTTGAAGAAATATTCTGTTTGTGTAATTACTGTAGCAGTTATTATGGCTGTTGTTTAATGATGCTTATTTTGTTTAGCCGTTGTTGTGCTTTAAAATAGAAGGACTATATTTTAATTTCAGTGTACTGTAATACAGTGTTTTGGAGTCTGTCTTCAGATTAACTGTCTGGTTACATAAAGGCCTAAGCATTTTCAGTTTTGGACTCGTTGTTTTTTGAACTGGGACTCATGATTTTTCACAGGATGAGTCCCAGGACTCACCATAACTATTATTTTGAAGGAGGGTCAGAGTGATACTAACTGAGTGATACTAAGTGGGCATAATCCATGTTTTGTCTTAGTGACCAGGGCAAATCAATAATTGTTATTACTCATACCTTAATTGTCTTCACTTTCATTAAAACCTATATAATTACTGCAGGCCAAGAGTCAATTCAAGAGACGTTCAACTGCCAACAATGTTGAGATTCACATTCCAGTTCCTCCTGATGCTGATTCTCCTAAATTTAAGGTAAGAATTGCAGAGCTTCTGAAGCCCAAACAGTGCGCGGGGACATCCAACAACAGTTTCCTCCTAAATGCATTGAAAACACTTTTTAGGCTATCCAGAGTACTTTTAGATCTCTAGTAATGCATTCTAAGCAGCGCTATGAAATTTGTATCTGTTCGGTCATCGTAAGTTGAGGGATTCAGTATTATTTTCTCGAAAATTTTAGATGCATTTAAAGATTTGCGAAAGTGAGAAATTTTCTGATTCCTGTCTCCATCACATTAGGCTTCCTGTTTCTACGAAAAATCGTGATTTGTCGAAATTGCTCCAGTGAATCTTTGCAAACTGCTGTCCAACCTCTTCTAGTTGTAGAAGAGCTTGCAAAGTACACGTGCGCGCATTAAATCGCCTTCTAGAAGAGGAGGCTGCTCTTGGTTACACCATTCATCACAATATTTGATTTTCTTTAGACTTCAGTAGGGGTTGTGAAGTATGTTCCTGAGGACAACGAAATAGTTTGGAATATGAAATCTTTTCCGGTGAGTGGAGGATATCTTCCGTTTTTCTCTTTATGAGATAAGTTGTATAATCTGTTCATGTTGTCCTTCAGCAGCATAATTAAAAATATATAAAGCTGTTCTATTAAGGCCTTGAACTGCTGTTTAAAAAGTAAAAATTTAAGTCCAAGCTTTTGCCGATCAACGGCATCATCAAGGTTGAGAAAATAAGGGGTGGCGAATGGTACCTCGAAAAACGTGGGTCTCGGAAAATTTTGGCAGGATCTCGAAATCTCGGAAGCGTTTTTTATAAGTCTCGAAGTCTCGTTTTGTTTTTACTTTTGTGAGGCTCGAAACTTTTTACCAAAGGGTCTCGGGCTCGGATTTCTAACTAGGATCTCGGCGTCTCGGCGAGTCTCGGATTTTACCATTCGCCACTCCCAAAATAAGTTGTGTTCACACAGACAGTGACAAAAGCCGTGTCCAGCTGTATTTCGCACGTGGTACATTTATCGTTTGCTTTACATACCGAGGTAAAACCGGTCACAGTCAAGTTTGTTTCCCGCCCTTTTCGTCGCATGCAGCGCGTCTTTTACGCGGGATATTCCATAGCCACTCAGCTGATTGGTTGGCTTACCGTCAAGGCCTGGTTAGCTGTCATGGTTGCCTCCGGGGAACCTTTTGACATTTCCATGGTAATTTTACATGTTGGGAAGAGGGGGTCACACGTGGGGTTTTGTTTGTTGCCTAGGTAAAATGCCTTATCTCTCACAAATGTAGACTGTAAAACAGCTCGTATTTTGCGTAGGCCAAGAACGTGGTAGCAGTCAAACAAAAGTTCTGGAGCGAAGGTGAGAACAAAGTGTACTCAGAAAGGTGACGCGGGCGCCTTGAAGAACCGACTTTGAGGAGAAATAAACGACTGTTTTGCAGTCTATGGCATTCATTGAGGCTAAGTTTATGTTAAGCCTCTACTTTTATGACAAATTTTTAAATTTTCTTTCTGACTGTTTTTCTTAACAGGGAGGTAAAGAATTCTTATTGAGAGCTCACTTCAGGCTACCAAGCGTTGACTCAGGTTGGTTTAATGATTGTCACGGGTGTCGATGAAATAATGAATATATGAATTTCATACATTTGAACTGCGGAATGAATAAATATCGAGGTGATAGTCACTGTTAAATACGAAACTTATGCAGTTGCGAAAAGAGCGGCGTGAAAGCCTGTTGTTTGTTCTCCCAATTTTGTGGAAAAAAACATAAGAAAAGGCAATGAATTTTGCCACAAACTCGTAATAAGAACAAACAAGTAATCTGAGAATCAATGCTCTACACCATCTCGTCTTCATCTTTGTGACATTCTTGCCCTAGCAGTATGCAGGATGTTTGTCGCATGAACCTAGCTTAGTGGCCTTAGCTCTCACAGGAAACGATAACACGGAGCGCCCACCTTCTATGCGCTCCTGTCACGGCGTTTTCGCGGACCAGCTAATTTTGAGAACGGTTTTGGCGCGAATTTTGAATATCTTTTAAATTCCACAAACCAGTCAGCAAAACCTAAAGGCCTAAAAAGGATATTTTTTTGCCCTTTAATAACGTTTAGTTTTCTTTTTTGATATCTTAAACTTCGAGTGCGCTCATAGACATGGTGGAGATTCCCTTGTCGCCGGAAAAAGTGCCATAAGATGTGTCTAAAAATAAACTGGTCCGTGAAAACGCCGTGATATGGGCCTAATAATGGAGTTGCTCACCCCGGGTTATGGGCTCCTGGCTCTCACTAATCTCCTGGTCCCGGTTGTTCAAAAGTTGGATAGCGCTATCCACCGGATAAATCGCTATCCAGAGGATAAGTATTACGAAAACCAATTGAGCTATCCTTTGGATAGTAATTTATCCGGTGGATAGCGCTATCCACCTTTCGAACGACTGAGGCCCGTAGCTTAGTGGTAGAGCAACTGGATGTACTTGGATTTTTTCTTGTGAGCCGCCCTTGTAACTGGTGGAAAAAACCTCTTTCTCATGTATTCACCAGGCTTAAAATTCCCCATCACATTTCTATCGATGATGATGATGACGATGATGTTAAACTAAACAATAATGGACAAACTCCTTGCCTCTCGTGATTTTTTTCTCTTCCTTTCAGAAACCGACCAAGGCAGACCGCCGATCAAAGTCAAGTTTGAGATTCCTTATTTTACTGTATCTGGAATACAGGTAGCGTTCATACCATAATTTTTTTTTAACATGGCCTTGTCCACACGAATTCGAGCAGGCTAAAACCGCATACTTAAATTAATTGAATTCGAAAATATCCGGTTTTAGTCGTCTACACGAATGAGCAAATCCGTCCGACCCAACAAAACCACTCTGAAGAGCGATTTCAAAAAGATGTGGTCTCGGTGGACGGATTCACTTGTCTCGTGTGGACGAAAAGCCGGTTTGTGTGAGAGTGTGGTCTCAAAAAATTATCCGGATTCGCCTAGACGGGGCGATAGATTCATCTTTAGCGCCAAAGAAATCTCCGCCTATCGGAGCAGAATAGCATTTTCAGTAATCAGATTGGTTAAGTGCCAAGCGAATGGTAGATGTTTTCAAACACAGCGAAAGTCTAGCTGCGATGATAGACACTCTTTGGTTGATCTCTTTTTTCTTCAACTTTACGACCATTCGTCTTCAAGACGTGCTAACAGACGGATGATTCGTATATGCAAATAGTTTCATAATAATTGTTTCTTAGTAATTGTTTATCGACAATTCTTGAGTATTTGTTTGTTTGTTTGTTTGTTTTAATTTTCTGTACTGTTAATATGTCTCTGAAAAGCCCCCATGGGGAGTTGGCAATAAAATTTGTATTGTATTGTATTGTAGACGGACTATCCGTCTCTAAATTTATATCTAGACGGAGCGTAGACGGTTTTTTTGACGAAGTTTCCACATGAGAGGGACTGGTTTCTATATTTTCGCAACTCGGCTCCTCAACACCGAAACACCCGTCGTGTAACCCGCGTAAAATATCTAGACGAATTATGGAGCATAATTCGTCTTCGGATTTTAATATACTTAGACGAATTATCCGTCTGACGGATAACTCGTCTCTAATATAAATTGGGCCATTAAACGCGTCACAAATTTCCCTTTGTTACTTGCAGGTTCGGTATCTAAAGATTATAGAAAAGAGCGGTTACCAAGCACTTCCGTGGGTTCGTTACATCACACAGAATGGAGGTACGCAATAAAGAACTTTAGATTTGAGGACGAGAACTAGTAGGAGTACGATATTTAACTTAAAGTTTTTGCGCGTGTTCTCGAAAAATAGACGCCCCGGAAAGCTTCGTTTTACTTTTTTCACCGAAAAAGTTAGTGCGGTTATTTATGCTGAGGGAGGTTAAGCTCTCTCCCGATGGCAAAATGATAAAACTTCTTTCATTTGATAACTTGTTCCCGCCACTATGACATTCTCGCTAAAAGTCGTAGTAGAATGACGACGGCTACCACGTTTTCCCGCCAAAACACGGACACCTTTGGGCCTGGCTTTAAGTGTCTGTCTGAGAGAGAGAATAAAGAAAGGCAGGGAGCAACTGTAGGTGTCCGTCAAGAAAGATTCCTCTGCACAACTTTTTTTTGTAGCATTTCGGTGAAAACTTAATATGAAACGACTAATATTCAGTTTCACACTGTGGTCTTCAATTTACTGCCGAGTTTGTATTTAAGACTTTGGAATACAATCAAGATTTATTGGTGTATATATGTCGTGGTTAATAGTTATTCTTGGACCTTCATATTTTTTTTCATTATTTTTGGAGATATGACCATGTATGGTAACGGATTGAAACCTTCACCGAAGGATAAAAATTAAAGCAGTGGCGATGACCACTAAAATTCAGTGTTATTTTTACAAAGGTGTTACTACCAGTCGATTAAAATTTCATCTTAAACAACTAACGACTTGTAATTTATTTTTTTCGACAGATTACCAGCTGAGAACTACATGAGAGCAAGTACGACGTCTTTAACTAAGAAATTCACACTTTTTCTTTATCGTGTAAACAAACCTCTATGAGTCTGACAAACGGTGTCTCTTGTTTCGCGACAAAATTGTGGTTAACGGTAATTTGTTAACATGACTACCTTTCAATGCTAACTTCATGAAAAAGAAAGTAGCCATGGGTGCCAGAGAACTTTTCTTGCGCGGTTTCCGGTTGCGCTCGTGACTTCGGCCTTCGGCCGAAGATGTGTCGACCTGCAGCCGACGCCGAAGCATCCAGCCGGACGCGAGAAAAGACTTCTGGTACCCAGTGTAAGTCGAGATAGCAAAGGTCCACGAATTAAAACAATAGCTAGACTTGTTAGTGAGAAAATAAGTAGAAACTTGTAAAATTGGAGCGAATTGATGCAGCGTCAAAATTAAACAAGGTTATTTTATACACAAGTGTGAAGGATTTGTGTTGTCTTTGTTGGACGTCATCGGGAATCAAGCAGAATGGTGCAGCCCCCAAAATCCTCCTTGTTCGAGCTCCTGTTGTTTCAGGTGCAGAGGGAGCGAGTCGCTCATTAACGAAAGCAAGGACTCTGATCTCAGACATTCTGAACTTCACACAATTTAGGGTCTTTAAGATCCAACGACGCGACGGCAACGAGAACGTCACCTAAAACGTTAATTTTGCGTTCTTTCAGTCTTTATAACGATTATTCCTACCCACTTACTTTGTCAAATGTAGGCGAACCCTCCTGAAGTTGAATTCCAAGGGACCATATCCAAGGTCAGAAAGAGAGAGAAAAGTTCGTCGTTGCTTGTTTACGTTCTCCTTAAAACGCGCAATTAGGCATTTTCAGGTCGTAGTTGTGCATAAACGGCAGAAATGTAGAAAAAGGTGTGATAAACGTACAAAGTTGTTGTTTTGCTTCTTAAACCTATTATTTTTTGACGTTCTCGTTGTCGTCGCGTCGTTGGATCTTCTAAGTCCCTATTTTCTTCTTCCAGCGGTATCATAACGCATTAAGTGTTCTCGAGTTTTTGTTTAACGTCTCTCTCTCCAACCTGAAAACATTTATAAACACAACTTACAAACATTCATTTTTATTACTTTCAAATTCCTTACGGTTCACTCTAATAAACCACAAAGCAGGCCCTCCGCCCCACAAATACTAAAGAATTACGAATGTATATGAGCATATCTTCCTATTGAAATCAGGGAGCTTTAGCACCGACGTCGGCAACGGCAGCGAAAACCTCACTTTAAAAATGAGTTCTCGTTTTTTCAAACTTTTCCTCGTTTATTCCAATTCGCTTGAAATGTCAAAAGTGAGCGAATTTCCCTGGAGATGATTTCTTGGTGACTGCACTAAAGTTTAGAAAGAGAAAGAAAAATTCGTCGTCGCTTGTTTACGTCCTCCATAAAACGTGAAATTAGGCATTTTCACGTTGTAGTCTTGCACAGGCGGTAAAGAAATGTACAAAAAAGCGTGATGCACGTGCAAAGTTGTTGTTTTGCTTAATAAGCCTATTGCTTTTTTGATGTTCTCGCTGCCGCCGCCCTCGTCGTTGCTAAAGCTCCCTAATATTAACAAGGATGCGTTTGACGGAACAGATACACATACAACAACAACGATGAAACACAAAAGTGAGAGCTTTAAAATTCCTTCCAATTAAATTTTGGAGCCATTTAAATATTGAGCTGGAAGAGATCATTCAAACGCATCTCCTTATAAGTTATTTCCTACTTTTCGATTCTTCTTAAAGCATATCACAAAGTACATAATATTCAAAACTGAACAAAACTTTTTTCACTGGAGAATTTTCAGGCCCGGCCAGGGGTTTTGGGTATACGGTACATCCCGGGCCATTTTGATTCAGGCATATGGTATTTTTTGGTCAAAATTCGGGTATAAAGTATTCAGTTTTTCCTGTATTTTAGGTATTCGGTATATATTTTAGGTATTCTGTTTCAAAATTAATTTTAGGTATTTAGTATCACACAATTTACGATTTTGAGGTATATTGGTATCTTGGGGGCAAAATAGCGGGTGTATTGTTATCTCACTTCCCCCGCTGGCGAGGCCTGAATTCTATCTTTCGCGAAAAGCTGGGTTAAAGAGACTGATGAAAAAATGAAATGTCGTGAATGTCGCCCCTAGTAAAGTAATCCGCATTCTAGGAAAAGTTTTTCTTGCGGAGTCTGCAATTCTGGGCCTTGGAATCCAGGTTTCAACTCTGGGAATCCGGAATCCCGCTGGCCAACGATTAAAATCCAGAATCCAGTACGTAAAATCAGGAATCCACGGCGTGGAATAATCCAGAATCCGAGACTGTCTTGAATTACCTTACAAGGGAGCCTGAATGAGTCCTTTACAATAAATATATTAGCTTGGTCTTCTAGTATAGAAGGCACCACTAACTGCTGCTATCAGTCCATTTAACCTACCCGACCCATGATACGTAGGAAGACACCTGCCCCCGTCTTTTTTACTCTCGTCAAGGCACTCATAAACGTAAGCTTACTTTGTGCGTTATATTCGTGAAAACGTATTACGTGACAAGTTTCGTCCACACACACAAAAAAATCACACAAAGTGTTGAGGAGTCACGAGCGCTACTGACAGCTCAACAGTGTTCATTTAAAAGCTAGAATCACAGCGAAATTCATCAAAACGAAACCAACAGAGCATATTCTACTAAGGGTGCATTTGATTGATCGTCACTTCCGCAATAAGAACAAGCAGCAATTTGTGTAAGATCTCTTTGACTGCAAATTTTTCGACCACTAAAATGCTACATTCATCAGATTTTAACGTGCAATGAAAGCCAAAACAAGTTACATTTAGAGTTAATTTTATATATTCTTAATCCTAAATCTGGTCTATCAAACGCACGCTTAACAAGCCTTAATAATCCAACAGCTCAATTTGCGAAATATTGCTATCTAAGTTTTAGTGTAAAAAACTACAGTTTTTATGCAGTGTTTCCTTCAATATGAAGGAAAGACACCTGCCTGAAGGAAATTCAATATCAAGAAAAAAGTATTACTATCTACTGTTTGTAGCAAGAATTAACTATTTTAAATTAGCTAATAATTAATTATTGAAATTATTTTAATAATTATCTGAATATCCAGATCTCCACACTACAAACTGAGCTAAACTGATGCAATGAATCGATTAGTATTGTTATCACTAGGTAACATGAGAATCTGTCTGAAAAATTTACAAAAAAAACAACAACAAATAAACAAAAAATACTACATATTATATCCTCTATGTAGCCCTGCATATCTCTTAGGGGTACATGTATTTATTATTATATAATTAGAAAAGGAGTGTCCCAAGTGGACATTATATGGCTTGTGAAATTATTGTGACACAACGAGATGTGATATTACTGAATTCACAACACTCCTATTCGTTGATTTCCTTCGCATAGGCTCAAATGGGCTTTCCAGTTTTTGGAGATCCAATAAGTGAGGTGGTAAATAGTGCCTGATTAATATGTCAGACTTCTCTACGCCTGCACTCGCTTTGAACACACAACTGAAATTCCATTATGGCCCTTTGAACCTTTGCATACCCTGTTCTAATAAACCCAGCTAAATTGAGAGCATGCACTGAAAGAGAACACATGCTTACCTCCAAGGGGTTGGATAGAAGAATGAACCAGTACTTTTCATGACATAATTTGCCAGCACATAATTCTTAATCTCTTAAATAATAAGGCAAGAAGTTAATCTCATTAGAGTCCATTACTCTGAATGGGTACTTGGAAAACTTTTTCCAAAGGCAATCTCTCCCCTCCAGAAAAGCCTGTGGGTGTTAGCATCTGTAAAAAGGGATGATTTAATGTCCCACATAGCCAGGGCATGTCTCAGATGTCCTTAAAAAATGGGGCACAAGAAAAAAATGCTAATTCCTAATAATTACGTATAAAAATTGTTACTGTACATTAATTTATTTTGTTATGAAGGTATGGTGCCATTTTGACTTTGAAGACGGGCTACGTGGACATAAATCTTTAGTGCAGGTCCTAGTTTGATTGACATGCCAGTCAGTACATCATTTCTGGACATCAGTAGCAAGGCCTCACCATCAATTTCCTGAAGACAAAAGATTTAATTGATTTAAAATCAAAAAGTGTGACATCAAGTTGCTATGGTATCAAAATTTCTGGATCTCAACATTCTTTCTTGACAGAGATGGCCACTTGCATTGTCAAACGATCAAACAAAAGGTATGCGCTACCGTTTTGTTCCTGAGTGCAACAATGCAGAGGAAAGTCACAAATGTCAATTTTGTCCTTTTTTTCCTGCCTTATTGGCAGGATCACGTTTTGTTCAGATCCAGAAATTTAGCTACCATCAGATGGCAACATGACGTAACAACTTCTCCTCTCTGTAGCCTGCAAAACCTATAAATAAACCTGAGACCAAGTTCTTAGAAAGTGATAGAAGGAAAAGATAATTTTCTTTACTAGAGTGGCAGTTAGCTAGAAGGATCAACAAAAAACTTAAGTTGAGAAGGAATGCTCCTTTACCTGGTTTTGAAAGGATTTAGCTTCCTCTGGAAACCCCAAAGAACTGAAGAAAGACACTACTTCAGTGACGGTCCACTGTGCTGTCTCGGGGGGAAGATTACTTTTGCCTTTCTCTGTATCACTAGCTGAATTGCCAGACACAGCGGGCGAATCTTTGTTTGAACCTGTGAAAGGAACGATGTTGCAAGGTCATCAACAAAGAATGCAAGACTTCTGTTTCTTGTCTTATAACTGCCCCTGCAAGCAGAGGTTCTTTCTGGCATGACTTGTGACATCTACAAAGTTGTTCTAAGGCTTGTCAGTCACATAAATGGATTGTTTATTTTTTTTAGTATGCCCCAAAGAGAAACCTCTGCCGCACGCCATCTGTGGTCTCTGTTCAACGTGACTGACAGGCCACGCAAACAACCTCGGAAATGCTACAAACCATGCAAGCTCTGCTTGCAGGGTACCTTATAACCCACAATCTTGCTCTACCAATAATCAATTTTATTTTTTTGTTTCTATCTCTGACTTTTTTAGTTTTCTGTAGGAAAGGCAAAACAGGCTGTAAGATAGTAAAAGAACGCCAATAAAATTCAGCCTGATTGTACATGTGGGTTAATAATGCATTGTCGTCAGGCACAGGGAATGGAAAAAAAGAAAAAATGGGAACAAAACCTAATGTATTCCCTAGCCCTATCAGTAACCACATTAGTAACCCATTCTCTCGATGTCATCTTGACAGTGATGTCTACAGAAACAAAGAAAAATACCTTGAAAGCCATTAACAACAATAACACTCTTTTCTCCATTTGTCATTGCATCATGACCATTGGATTCGCCATGATCCGTGATCATAGGACCACCATTTGTTGATTTTCTTGGCATGCTTGTCTTGCAGTCATTCATTGTTGAGTGACTTAACATCTCCAACTCTCGCTGAACATTTTCAGCATCAACTACATGCATAAATGTACAGATAGAGGACTTAGTCAATAATCAATATTGCCTTTTCTCTAACAAGCCCCCCTCTGCTCTGCAGAATATTGAACAATTAGTTGCCGAAGGTGATGTGAATATTCATATTCTATTTGCTGATATTCACGTCGCCTGAGGTGACTAACTGTTTTAGTATAATTACATTGATGATTACTCTAGAAATGAAATTATTGATCAATTTCCGACCCTGAAACATCAACAAATCTGGCTGCCATTTTGAAAACTGCTAGCCTTCAATGTTATAATCACCACGCGTGATTATAGCGGGATGAAGCGAAGCTCCTAGGCAATCATAGCGCTCTATTTTCGATAATCATCAATGTAATTACACTAATGTTGATTGGTTTACAATGGGTATATGGAAGTACAGTGGCCAAAAGATTAAGATGGAATCCATTAGGAAATTGAGTAATTTTAATTTTCAGCGAGCAAAAACATTATGCCAGAATAATTTTAATCATATTGCATTCTTTTTTACCCTTTTCGAGGGTTATAAATGTAATAATTTATATGAAGTCACTTCAAAAACAATTCTTATGGGAACCAGAGAAAACAAACTTCAAAAGCTTCAAATTTGACAAAATGAAATCTTACGCAAGATGATTTTACCTGTGTTTTCTCAATTGCTATGAAATTTGAAATTTGTTTCCTCAGGCTCAGATGAGCATTCCATTGTTATCACATGAGACCCCACCCATGGCCAGCATCCCCGGGTTTAACATGTGGGGCATTTGCCTTTTACATGGGTAATTTAATAAATTATATTTATACTAATTTGTTCTTTTGATTTTAAAAAAATAAACTCAAGTAAAGCTGTTCTTTTAATCCATTCTCACACAATAAATATTAATATTAGAAGTAATAATTTATTTTCTCACACCTTGAATGTGAATATCTTTTACTTCAACAGTGCATTCGCCTATGAGATCTTCATCACAGTGCAACTGCAGATCATCTCCCATTTGTATGTTACTTGCACCTTCTGATTTCAACATTACATCTTGACTTACAAAACCACTGGAATCCACAAGACGCACTGGACTTATTGGATGATTTAGACAATTGTAACAAATCCACTTTCCTATTTTAAGAAAAATCAATAATTGAAATTAACCAACTTTGCTAACAAAAAGAACCAGCTGAATTTATATTTTCATGCACCTGTCTTGTGTCTGATCAGTATAAAAGAATCATTATATGGGTTCAGGGCAGTCAGTTGTACTGAACTGGAGTTTTTAAGATGTCAAAAAGCGGTCACAAATGATTTTTAGGTACACTGTAAAAAAATCAGTTGCAAGTACAACCAGATCAAATGGTCTTAAAGGAGCTGTGTCAAGAAATTTTATCAAAACTCTAACAATATGAACTGCTGCCAAATTAAGTGAGACATAAACATTAAAAGAAGGTTATTTATAACACAGCAAATACAAAAGTAGGCATGGATGGAGTCAAACTTGAAGACAATTAAAATGGATTGAAATTGCACGTTTTTGAAAACTTGTTTGCTCAACAGTTTATCAAATTTAAAGTTCATTTTTGTTGTTTCTAACTTTTGACATAATGCATGGGAAGTAAATTTGTTCGTCAAGAAGCTGTGATTTTGACGTTTACAAGCAATTTCTTTGTTAAAGCTGAATAGTAAATAAGAAACCATAATTGGCTATACGCTATACAGTGGAACCTAGATTTAACGACGAGCCAATTTATTCACTATAATGAGGTTTCATTATATCGAGGTTCTTTTTCACATATTTTACTATAATTATTGGGTTAAAGGAAATTGTTTGTTATATTGAGGACTTCCTTATATAGAGGCTCCTTATATCGAGGTTCCACTGTATTTACAAAATGAACTAGACTGCTGTGACTCAGCCCCTTTGACTTTGAGCCCTGTAAAAGTGATCAAAAGTGAGATTCTCACCAATCGGTGTTGTGGACATTGGAGGAACATGGCACTGCATATGGTAGCCTTTGTCACAGGCATCGCAGAACAATAAACTACTCTGAAAAAGAAAATTAAAATAATGACAAGCACATTACAAAAACATATTTCACAACTGATTAAGCTGTTACTTATAAGACAAATGTTCATATTATTAACAGTTATTAGTGAATGAGGCCGAGTGTGATATAATAATATATGCAGATCAACGGGACTGTTACAGTGTAGGTTGCGGGTTCCACCTCTCTCCAAGCACCTTGGAGAGTTGTGTATTCTGGGTGGTTCCAGCTTGCAGGGTTGCCATGGATACCTGCTCTCTACGCCTGAGATGCTAAATGCCCAACCTTTAAGACATAAGTTCCCAAGCTCATCTTAGTATTGGCGATGGGTTTAAATGCAGCAAAATGTAATTTAGGCAAAGTTAAATTTCAAGCCAATGCAATCAGCAATCTCACCCTCAAGTATATGTGATCTGTGGGGTGACTACAAGGGCCTTTTGCTTATCTTGTCATTTATGTTGTATTTCTTGCTCACATTTAGAGCTGATCATTGCAGATCTAGTGTTGCTTGTGCATTAAAGCGATTTTTTGTGGATTCTGGCTCCCACCTCTAGATCTCCCCCCCTGCGTTGGTAAGTATGGGGTCAGGTGAGTATTTTCCACTGAAGTGCAGGGGTGGTTCCCACTCGCAGGGTTGTCATAGATACCACTTGCTATACCTGACATGCTCAGGCCCTTGTTCAACCTTCAAGGAACCAGTTACCAAGCTCATCTATTGGTGATACATTTAACAACGTACCTCTGAGGTCTGCACAGTTTTTCACATATGTATCACACAAAAGCCCAACTTCATTTCTCTCTACAAAGATTTGATTAGAGAGGAACTGAGCGACTCTAAGTTGTGGAAAGGATTTTAAATTTACAACTTACGGGATCTCCACTGTCATTGCATATAATACACGCTTTACAGTCAATACACTGCCAGGCACTAGCATCTGAGGTGATCCTTAGCACAAGCTCTGGAGAGTAATTCATACAACTGGGGTGCGCTAAAATAGCAAAAATACAAAAAAAAGGTAGAGTCCTTGTTTTACATTGATAGCTCAAAATACTCCTCTGACTAAAAAAACCTGAGGCTGACGGTGCGCTCATTTTACCCCCCTCTCTCCAACAGTGGTGCATTTTACGGGTATTTAAAGCTACATGGAAAGGAAAGTTGAAAGAAGGATTTCTGATCAACTCGGGACCTCCCACACAGAAGGCCACGCACTAACCAACTGCACTAATCCTCCCTCCTACAAAGCAAGCTCAAGTCTAAGACAGGGTAAAAAAAAAATGCAGGACTCAGAAAAAAATAAGTTGAAACTTGCCCAAGTAAATTTCACTGTTCACTTGCCCCCACTTAAATATTACACGTACTTGCCTGAAGGGAACACAATGCCTCACATTCTGTAGGTAGTTTTAAGATACTGTCTATAATAAGTTATAGATTATGACAAAGTGTATAAGATTACTAGCACTTAAACGCTGTGCCAGATACACAGCAGCTACTAGATTTGACCAATATGGTGATCGCAGGAGTAACATGAGCAAGCAAATGGCACTTGTATTTTAAATTGATTCATGCTTTTTGTAACTTATTGCAGTCTTTGAAACAGTTTTTGTCCAAAAATCATCATTTACCAATCTGATACTTTAAGACAGACTCACAGGACCACTGAGACTAATAATTATTCCACTTTCCCACTGGGCCACCAAAGCTTCTATTTTTACTTGCCTGAGATCAAAATTACCCTGCTAGCAGAGGCTTTTCCCTTGTGTTTTTCAGCATTGTACTGCCATTCTCTTCGTGGTTTTGGCTGCTCGCGTTTTGTTTTGGTTGTTTCTGTGCTGAGGAAAAGACCTCTGCACACAGCCGTTTGGGATTTCTGTTGAGCATGCACGAGATGAAATGCGGTTACCATGGAATTTCTGGGTCACGTGTCGGTAATATGATGCCGCCACCAGAGTTTGCCCGTCAGTTTCTGGGCTGGTGAAGAGGATTTCATGACCAGCCAAACTGACAGTATCTTCAAGAGATGAGGCATCGAGCTTACAGGCTGTAATTCCTAGCTTGGTAACTGAGGCTATCTGATCATCTATCAGAACGTTCAGTGGGGAAATAACGAGTACAATCGGCACTTCACTGAGGAGGCCAAGATGCTTGGAGACCGATGGAGCTAGTTGATATATCAACGATTTCCCATGACCCGTTGGTAAACTGACGAATGTATCTTCGCCATTCAATACATGAAACAAAGCTTTGGATTGATATTTAGTCAAAGACTCGATTGAACTATCTTTAAGGGCTTCTAAAGCCTTTTCAACAGCGTCGTTGAAACTTTCACGGGAAAGACTCGCACTCGCCATGTTGATATAGCGGGCTCACTTTTGCACAGCAAACTAGTACAAAAAAGATGCGCGAGTCGGTAAAACCAGTTCCACAACCGGTTTAGTCATGTGATTACCTCCTAGATCTTGGAGGTATCTAATACGCATGCTCAACAGGAATCCCAAACGGCTGTCTGCAGAGGTCTTTTCCTCGGCACAGAAACAACCAAAACAAAACGCGAGCAGCCAAAACTGCGAAGAGAATGGCAGTACAACGCTGAGAAACACAAGGGAAAAGCCTCTGCTAGCAGGGTAGATCAAAATTAACTTGCCCTGGGCAATCAGATCTGGATTTTTTCCTGCCCTGAGGACTGTCATAAGATTCCAAGTTGCCAGATATGAGCAGTTAGTGGGTATAAAATTTAACAGTTAGAATTTTCTTTATGTTTCCTGCAAAAGTAACTGCGAATCAGGCTCATAGTGGCTGGGAAAAATTTCAGGGCCACTGCCCTTCGTGACAGCACTGAATATATGTGTACATGCACCAACTCGAAGATAATAAAGATGATGGCATCCCTTCTAACCTTTATTGCCACAGTCTCTGCATACTAAGAGGTCTTCTGGCTCTCCACGTCTGTTTGTAGCCGCAGTTTGAAGACAGAAGTCACAAACTTGATCACATTCTGGAATTTCTCTTTCAGGGCTCTATAATAGATATTTTATTAAAAAGATAACAGTTAGAATTCTCCTCCTAAATTAGGTCTTTATTTACTGTCACGCAAGCCTGAGAGTAAATGGAGGCATATTTACTTCTTACACAGGGCTGCAATGATTCACTGATGTGTCGCTAAACTGATTTATTTCTTCTCATGATCTGAATATCAATATTGAAACAACATATCATTATATTATGAAACAACAGAATATGCCAATTTGTGAAACCACTGACGTATACTCGTTACTCAAGCACCACTTTTCATGCAACTCCCAGATGTTAGTCGCGAAAAACCGCTGTACACTACAGCATCATTTTACAAATCTACTTTTATTACAACACTTATCACTATTATTCATTTAGGGTAATTCATTTTATTGTAAGCACACACTTTGCCAGATACAAGAAAGGCATCACAACAACTTGTAACATCATTTGGGTCCAAAACAGTCCCATTCCTGAAACATCCATCAAAAGAAAGTCCTCCCACCACAACCCCAAAGGCCTCCTCTGCTCTTTTTCAGTAACATTATTTAAGGGTTCTAGTTCCTAATGTTGTAAAATTTATAGTTCAAGGAACACACTTCACAAAGCTGTTACATTATATGTTATCTAGTTATTGAACATTAAAATTCCTCCAAGAAGTGGCGAAAGTCAAGATTTGACAAATAAAACAAACTGCCCTTTATTTGAGTGTCAATGTATTTTGCACGAAAGTGATAAATGGGGACACTATTTTTACATCTTCTACTGGAGATGGGACTGCCATTTTACGTGGTCACCTGAGCCACGCGAAGGTCCAGCCGCTTGCAGTGCAAAGGTAGTACCTCTATTTGTCAGTCATTTTAAGACCCTGAGTATTGGTCTGGCCCCCAGAATCTAACCCGAGACCTTCCCCTCTGCAGTCAAGTGCTCTACTGATGGAGCTAATCCTGCCGCAGTAAACTTCCAAAGGTTTTTTTTTAAACAATGGTGGAATTCAATTTGTACCAAGTGAAAATACTGCTGAAGAGGATTGATTTGAATGGATCCACCATTGGTTTCCTCTGCAGACTAAAAAGTTACAACCAGCTTATAAAAAGGCTCCCTCATCCACCTTGGAAGCGAAAAAGTAGAAAGTAAACTTCATTTTATCACAACAGTATTTAAGCTAAGTGTTTATATCCATAAAGATACATTTGTAACGATTTTTACCATAATTAACTGTAGCAACTAGGTTCAAACGTGTGCCATTGCATCTGAAAAATTTGATTTCAAGTTTCCTGTTCAATAATTTTCTTTTTCTTTTTGAGAGCTTTCTTTATTGGACCAGGAAATGGTTTCCAAAAGCCTAGAGCAAGGTTTACGAACTTTGGTTAATTAACCACTCCACAAGGAAATACACGTCAACATTTTGTATTCTATAGATTGGGGGATATGTGCACGCGTGGGGCTTGAAATGGCACACAAAAGTTGCTAATATCATTCACTGCAGTCAAAATACCACGGTGAGAAAAAAATTACGAAAGGCTGCGATCAACACGATAAGGACCTTAGACTTAAGGTAATTGTCGTGGTAAAAAGTTTTGCTGGGAGCTGCGTTTTTTGTCAGTCACATGTACGCGACAGAGACTGTAAACTAAGGAGACTTTCCGCGAGAAAAGTTCCCGACTTTTATGTTTTGAAAGACTTCAGCTTACCTCCGCGGATTCGAGCAGCCTGAACATGCCGTCGCTCACACTCCAGACGCGACCATGATCTAAATCGTCTTTCAATGCGATCTTGATCCTGGCCTTCAGATTATGGTAATACGGGTGACGAGCAGTTATGAATTTCTCAATTTCCACTGCGCTGACGCCGTAACCTCGATCAAGCGCTCGAATTGCTTCGCCTACCCATCGGGACGCTCGCGAAACTTTGCCGGAGCCAAGAACTCTGTGCCAACCCGAGGCGTTGCGATAAGAAATAGCGCCTTTAAAAGACCTCTTTGTCACAATTCCGCTCGCGATAAGCACTGCTAAGTCTTCCTCTGTGTCTCGCTCATCGATTCCGTGACATTTATGCATCGTCCGGCAAATTCGTTCCAAGTCGGGCCGTGATTTCCGACTGCGGAGCAAGTTTATGCATTCTAGAATCCAGTTCATGTACTTCGGTCGTTTTTCGGCCATGCCAGGAACAGCGGGACAGGACGGGTGAGATGGCAGATGAATTTTCTATCTTGAGGTGGGATATGGAAAGTTTCGTTCTGCAAGAGAAACGCTGATGTCCCTTCTCGTTTGCATACCGTGAGAGAAATGCTAATTTTTTCACTCAAAAATAAACGAACGCTGCCGCAAATTATTATGCGCCCGCGATTTCCACTTATATCGGCTTCGCTATCTAATGCATGCGTTGACAGAATTTGAAATGGCGGTTCGGGGATGTCTAGTCTGGCAATAAAGTTGTCGATTTGATCGTCAAAATGATGGAATTCCAAGCCAGTCTAAATCTTGCATAGCAAAATAATGGATGCTAGGAGTTTGAAGCACTAGCCGATGATAACTAGAGCTAGTAGAGCCGGGAAATTGCAAAGAAACCCTGATGTTTCCTCAGTCGCCATGTTTAGTCTCATGATCAGCGAGCGATTTAATATGCATTCCTGTCAGTATTGGCTTCGAGACATCTGCCACAGGTTAAAGTCGCGAGAAAGATAGGACGATAACAACTTTGTAGAATGGACAATTCGGAAATACCTCCGCCCTCTACGGGAATTTCGGAAGTTCCGCGTAAAGAAGGAGATGATTTGGAAAACAGCCAGAAGCTAAAGCCCGGAAGTAGTTCACAGTACAGACGAAACCGCGGTAAGGCGGAAAACCACAAAGAAAGTAGAAAAGAGGTAGGACTTTGAAAAAACTTTCAGTTTCTTAAAAAATATACCTTAAGTAAACTAAGTTTACTAGTCTGATAAGAGATTACGCGCATTAAGAAAAGAAAGGAAGAAAGACCACTCGAACTGGGGCACTTGGAAAAAGATTATCCAATCACAACTTTTTTTCGAAAACAGAAGATTCTCAAGGTTTTTTGCAAACAGACCCATAAAATTCATGAATTTGAGGGCTGTTTCCTGAGAGGTCAGGTAAGCTCAAACGCTTTTAGAGTTTTCAACGGTTGCATCTAGTTGAACCTTGAATTTTTTTGCAAAAAAACTCCAGAATCTTTTGTTTTCAAAAAATGTTTTGATTAGATAATCTTCTTCTTTTAAGATGAAGTGCCCTGGTTTGAGCAGTCACACTGTAAATAGATGCAGGGCTGTCAAAATAGAATGCTGAACAAGCATTCATTTTGGATCACCTACTCGGTTAGTTCCACGAACTATTTAGGTGTCCCAGGCTCTGTACAATGAACCTACAATTGAAAATTTCTTTTCCTTCACAGTCTCTCGAATTTTATATTTTACAGCACTAATTTGCATTAATTATTATTCTGTGTGAGTTTAAATGAAAATTGACTTGACTTGACTTGACTTGTCATTTATAAGGAATTACAGACAGAACGTCACTAACACTGACCTCTTTGGCAGTTCTAGACTTGTGCTGCATATGTTTGTCCCCTCTTTTGGTTCATAGCATGATAATGAGCTGTTATTGCACTTCGTCAGGATCCCATAGAGTGACCAACGTCAATTTTCTCCCTACAATTTCATTTTATTTTTTCATTTTCATTTTTACACACAATAAAGAAAAAGGTTATGAGAAATAAAATGATTAGCAAAGGGAACATGCTTTAATATTTTGACATATTCTTTAGAGTGACCAACATCAATAACTATTTTCTCCTTACAATATCGATGGACAATCAAGAGAATAGGTCATGAGAATGATTAAAATGATCATGAAAGGGAAAATACTTTGAATTTTTAACAAATCCTCCCGACCAATTTTTCTAAGAATGTATGGAGATCAGTCTGGAGAATTTGTATGTAAATAATGGGGCTTAAAGAGCTAAATTATACCTTCAGGCATTTCAACTGGGTTTTTCTTTCAAGAACCCCTCAGTTGTATTATTGGGCTTAGATTCTAAAGAAACTGTGGTTACGTGTAATGCAGGGGGAGTGAAATGCAAACATAGTTTTATCAACTTATTTGATTTAGTAGATTAGCTACTGTGGGGGGGGGGGGGGGAGGGGGGGGTAAATATGTGATGCTTTGATTGCTAGCCCTTCATCAGGGCAGTTCAGCTTCCCAACCGCCCTATGATGACCAAATCTACTATATGAACTCAGTTTACAAAACCAAACATTTGTAAGCATCCCTCATCCAGGTCTCCTGGAGGATTGACACAGTTAATGCATCATAGTATTGTAAGCAAATTGTGTCATATTCTATTCAGTAGGAGGCAGCATGGCTGAGTGGTCAGCGCATTGGACTCGCAGTCCAGTGGTCCCAGGTTTGAGTCCCGCTCTGGCCACTTGCTGGATTTGTACTCGGTTGTCTCAAGTTAGAATCCTCGGCCATGTTCCCTCCTGCTGGTTGGGGTTTTTAATCCTGTTATGTTGTATGTCAATTATTTGTTTCTAAGTATTTGAATGGAGTGCCTGTAAACTAGCTGGATAAGCTAAGTGCACTTTCCACTATAAACAAGCCTTCTTTATTATTAGTACAGGTTATTGCTGCTGGGAGCGAGTCTCAAAAAACACTTTTCATGATAAATTCAGTATGACTTGGAGTTCATACCTGTGTGAAATTCATGGCTGTGTTAATATTCTTATCAAGAGAGCTTGAAACAATTTTATTTGATACATTTTTGTATCTTTTAGACTACTGGAATATCAATAAATGAGGATCCAGCATGCAGAGAGCTGTACCTACAGATACTAAAGGACCTAGAATCTCAACACTTTATTGTGCAAGCTGATATTAATGTTAAGGTGTGTAGTAGACAGTTTGTAGAACAATGCTGATGGAAAGATAATTAAGCGGCACTCCAAGCTACAAGCATTTTGGTTGCCATGACAACCGACTTGGCGACTCAAATTTTGTTGAGAGTCTGCGGTTAATTCAACCACATATGCTCTGCAGTATAAACTGTGTCAAAATATAGTGTTTTGTTAGCTAAGTTTGCGTTTAAGGACCCTCTGATTATACAATGATGTCTTGAAACATTTGCAAAAGATCTTATTCTGGTCTATTTATGATCCATTTTGTTCATGATAAATTTACAAGTTCATCCTTTGGCTCTCTGCGAAGAACTAAGCTTTGAATTTCCATGTGTGCAGCCAATTTGGTTTTAATAGTTGGGTTTGATTTGATTGTTATATCACACAGTGTGGCAACAGGCTTAAGTCACCATGAGGCCATTTTGAAAAATAGTGAGCTTGTAGCAATATGCAGTTGACAGAGGAGTGTGTACATAAGCAAGGTTAACTTTCTATGAGAATTTGTTGGTTGGGGAAGAAAGCATGACTGTTATTTCTGTTAACTGGTGTTGGTACTACGGTAAGTAAGAGACACTATAAGCCTTATGGCTTTTGGTAAGAACAAGGAAACTGTCCATAATAACACGATGTTCCTATTAAGGAAGTCTTTATAAAGCTGGGTTTGACTGTATTTAGGTGGAATCCATCAAGAAATTGAGTAATTTTAATTTTCAGTGGACAAAAACCTTGCACTAGAATTTTTTAAGCCATATCTCATTCTTTTTTACACTTTTCAAGGAGCTATAAATAAAATAAGTTATGAAATAACTCAAAAAGGAAAGGTTCTTATGGGAGCCCATGGAAATAAAATTTCAAATTTCACAGTAATTGAGAAAATACAGGTAAAGTTGTCTTGCGTAAGATTTCATTTTGTGAAATTTGAAGCTCTTGAATTTTTTTTTCTCGGGTTTCCATAAGAACCTTTTCTTTAGAGTTATTTCGTATTACATTAATTTTATAGCCCTCAAAAAGGGTAAAAAAGAATGCAATCTGATTGAAATACATTGTATTATTATTCTGGTACAACGCTTTTGTCCACTGAAAATAAAAATTGCTCAATTTCCTTATCGATTCCATCTTCATATCATAAGCGGATAAAACTGAATATCGCGATGCAAAGAGCAGTTCTTCAGTTGTACGGAAATATTTGTTTTAGGGTTCACCGTTTTTTTGTGAGCTTTGTGAAGTGAAACTTGGAAACATAGAAGAGTGTCAAAATCATGCTACAAGGAAGTCACACAAGAAGCTGAAAAAGGTACAGACTTTTTACATTGCGAAAGATGTTTTTCTAATCAGTGACACAGGCAGCTCAAAAGAAAAAAATCTCACTTAAGTACTCGCAATAAGACTTAAACCTATGACCTTCTGGTTACTATTCCAGAAGAGCTTTACCACTGCTCTAGTACACAAGAGACTTGTGGGTGCTTTGGTCACTAAAATAGGTTGATATAGTTCCATGTAAGATTCATTAGGGAGACCCTGTACTGTAATAACCAATGAATCTTATAAGTTAAAAGTGTTATTCATTGTTTAAGAGAAAGGGAAATTCCAATATTATTCTTTTTCACTAGTTGATAGTTTTCCTTACTGGTCAAACAAAGTGACAACCAAACCATAACCATAACTAAGTGCCCTTCCTCAAATAAATACCCCTCTCTTCCTCTTATGGCCGAAATTGTATCGTTAACCCTTTAATCCCCAGTATCCACATACAAATTCTCCAAACTGATCTCCATACATTTCCTTAAAGAATTAGTTGAGAGAATTTGTTCAAAGATCAAAGTATTTTCTCTTGGGTGATCATTTTATTGATTCTCATAACTTATCTCCTGGACACTATTGGGACTTAAAGGGTTAAGCATGTTTTGGGGAAAAACTGTACTTCAATCAGTAGATTTCTAAAAGGTGAATTTAGTTGTCTTTTCTTTAGTCAAAAGGAGAACATTTGGCACTCTCGCGTGTTTCCCCGCCCTCAGAACCTCAAATACTAGCTTTGAACAGACTTCTTGAATCAGTGGTTTTGGAGCGTGGGTTGTGTCCTGCGAGTGATTTACCAAGGCGGCAAGAAGTTGCAAAGGATGTTAGTAGAACTGTTTGCTCCACTCATCCAGGTAAGGCAAATTCTTCTCCGAGTCCATCTCAGGGCAGGGCTGTCATTAAGTTTTGAAGCAGCCGTAGCAAATGAAGATTCACCCGTAACATCTCACAAAAATTAATTTTATAGTGGCACCTTTAGCTTTCCACTTTGATCACCTGTAACATCAAGTTAGCTCAGCTGTAACAGGTGTTTTGGGTTACAGCCCTCAATGACAGCTGTGTAGGTGAGGTACGCATGTCTGTCGTCTGAATTTCAAAAGTAGTTGTTTCATGTACCTATTGAACAGGACACCATGTCGCTGTCAGTATTTTACTATTGTATTTGTGATTTTCCACATCATTCTTGCAGTTTCAGTCCAACTTCATGTTGTTCGTTGTCAATTCATCTGTCTAGTTATGTCGCTGTTGCTTGTCAGAATTTAGCTCTCCTCTCCTTTTCTAGCTGTATTTGTTCCTTCACTCCAAAACATGAAGGCGTAGTGATCTAGTTTTCTTCTTATTGGACTTAAGATCTAGAGCCCTCAGGTGTGAGCCTAAAACTGTGTCAGAAAATGAAACTATGAGGCAACTTTGAGGACGAATCTTACTTGATTGAATTTTTTAGACCCCCTTTCAAATTATTATCTTTCTTAGCCTCTGGCAGATTTCTTAGAAAGTTAGTGTGGAGTGCACCATGTGAAAAGTAATTTTTTGAATTTGCCTATTTAGAGTGCTCTGTTTCTGTGTATGGTTCGTCACTCACTGGGTTTGGTTTGAAAGAGAGTGACGTCAACCTTGATCTTGTTATTCCAGATGAAGTGAGTACAACATTGTAGAAGCATTTACCTTAATTATTTCTTTGACTCCTTAGGGTGCCATAACCCACACTTTGCAGTCTTAATCCAGTGTCATACTGTAGATAGTTTAATTTAAACTGCAGGCATTTCTTATTTATCTTCAAACTGGGTGGGGTGGGGCAGGGGGGGGGGGGTTCACATGAGCAGTGTGCCGGGAAAGTGAGGATAAGTAACAACATGGCCCTAGTTTTCATTTGGAGCAAAACCATTTTCTCTTGTATAGTGTCAGTGAAAGCATAAAAAATTATCTTAATCAAAAGCACATTGTTTTGATTGTTTTCAGGTTATGATACCCCCTGTTTTATTGTCAATTTTGGAGTTACTGCAAAATGATGGTAAGAATAGTGAAAAAATTACCTTGCCCTTTGCTATTGCTAGAGCAGAGCCCTTGGGAGCTTGTAAAAGAAGTTCTATTTTTAATTAGTAGTACGGACCTTATGATCTGACAACGGCCCTTATGCCAAGTCTCCCAGTTACTTGAAAGAAAGGAAGTTAGGTTGGAACTGAAGAGAGGGAACCGCGTCTGACTTTAGAGAGAGAAAGTAAAATTTATCATTTTGCCATTCCAGTTCTCAAGTCAACTCAAAATCTGGTCATTTCACGTCGTAGGTGTGCAGGGACGGCAAAGAAATGAAGCGTTTTGCTCATAAAACCTATTGTTTTTTAGATGTTCCCGTTGCCGTCGCCATCGTAGTTTCATAAGGTCCTTAAAATCACTGGGAAGAAATAAAACCATTATATGTGCGAGTTCTTTTGAAGTTTTCAAGTATTCAAACTATTTCCTTCTCTTAATCTCCAAAGAAGTTGACCTTTAATCTTTTATATTACAACCGTAATTTTTAGAACATTATTGTGATGTGAAAAGTGAATTTGATGCCAAGGTGCCACGGATTTTATTCAAACATGTCTCTAGGTTTGTAGACTTCTTTTAATTTTAGTTAACATGATTATCATTTATCGGTTAAAAATTGTTTTCTTGAAATTGAAAAACCGAGTCATTCTGATACTTTTGCTAGATATAACTAGTGCCATGATGGTGTTTGCACTACAAAACTGTATTTATGAACATGATTATTAAATCAAAGGATGTGATGTGATTACAAACACTAAGAAGTTCTCGTCCTTTTTTCAAGTGCCTAAGTCTTTTAATTCACTTGAAAACGAGCTCATCAACTCTCTATCCCTTTCCTCTTTTAAGAAAAAACTGAAAGATTAAATTATTGAGTAAATATGAAAACAGTTCATAAATCTTTCCATCTTCGACTATTCGCCCTCTTTTCTTCAATTGATGTGAAACAGCTCTAGCCCGTAGTTCAAGGTCCTATACATAAATAATGTAGTTTCTGTTAGGTCTCCTTGCCACTTCTTTTTTTCTTCTTTTCCTATATTTTTTTGTAATTATTGTGTGGCAAATAAAATAAAATAAATAAAAATAAATAAATAAATAAAGATAATTTTATAGTAACTGAAATGATTTTCTGTAGTTTCATGGTGTTGTGGACAAGTGTGATCACCAGAAGACACTCAACAATACCCACTTCACAAAACACTTTACAACGGTTTCGCTACTTGTCAAATTCGCTACGTTTGAGTTCGCTGCCTAGTGGCGAACTCCAAAACTTGTGCCCTCGGAGGGGCAAGCTTAAAAGAACGAGAGACATATTAAAATATTTTTTTCTAGGGCGATTAAGGGAATATTTTCAATGGTTTACAGAAAGTACATGTAATATGTAGCGAATTTGTTGCGAACTAGGACGTAGCGAACTCCACAAGTAGCGAAACCGGTTGTTACTCACAAACCAACACCTATAACTTTTTCTCCTTTCACAGCGGACTTGATTGTGAACTTAGCCCTGGAAATGGAACGGTAAGTTTCTGTGTTATTCATTGCTTGTTTCAGCATTGAACTAAAAATAACTTTTGTTTGTATTAAGGTGAATTTCAATATTATACTCTTTATGTGTAGGGACCAAATTAGACAGTATATGGACAAGTTATTTAAGTGGAGTTTAGCCCGTGTTTAACAAAACCGTGTTCTAAGCCATTTTCAGGTTACCCAACGCTTTTATGTAAACACCATTTATCGTGAACAATCTCTATAAAGCATATAGCGTAGACTGCAAAAGCACTTCTTTCATAAATTAACCCACTAAGAAAAAGAAAGAGTTTTAAAGTTCCAGTGATTTCTAGAACCGTGGCCTATGATGTGCTAAATTTAGGGTTGTCACTAAGAATTCAAGTTGCCGGGTAAATACAACAAGTAGGCGGGGAATCAAACAGCTAGGGATTTCTTTTGGTTCTAGTTTTCTTCTGTTTTCCTTTGAAAGTATCCGGGGGCCACGCTCATAGTAGCCGGGGGAAAACCCCGACCCCCACGTCTTGCTGACAGCCCTGACTACTTTGACAAAGGGCTAGCAATTGAAATTTTGTACCGCGTCTCACTAACTAAAGCTTTATTTTCCCACTGCAGGCTTCCAACACGAGTCGTTTGTTGAAAATGTATGCTGATTTGGATCCTCGTGTTAGAACTCTTGTAGTGGGGCTGCGACATTGGGCGAGGGTAAGTCAGTGAAGAGTAAACTAAGTGAAAAGTAAAACATAAAGTAATACTTTCTTGCAACAACCTCGGTCAAAACCTTTTGAGGCATGTTACAAAACTACTCGTTTTTCTGTCATCTTGATTAAAATGCACGTTGTTGCCAAATGAAATACCGTTTCCCCACTAACCCCGAGGGCAACGTGACTCTGGTTTCGGGCGATATAACTTCGAGCGAGATGACTATCTGGCGACTTGACCGGTTACCGACCGGGAAGAGGCGTACGTTGTTTTGTTTAGAGAAAGTGGCAGTATGACGCAAAATAAAATAGATGGAACTGTCTCAACAGTCTTGTTTTGGTTGTAGTTAAATTTCAAAAGCTGTCAACAAAACGTTTAGGCCTTTATCTCAAAGACGCGTACTTTGTTTTGTTTAGAGAAGATGGCAATGACGCAAAATAAAATAGATGGAACTGTCGCAACAGTTTTTTGCGAGGTTGTAGTTAAATTTCGAAAGTTGTAAACGAAACTTAAGGCTTTCATCTTCTAAGGAACATTAAAGATGGCACCTTATCGCAACCGTAAAACTAAGGGTGAAAAGTGATGAAGATAAGACATTGTATGTGTAAGTGAGTACTGATAGAGCATGGTGCGGTTCTCATTGTAGCTATGTAGCGTTGATTGTCAATCAGAAGGAGGTCTACCCGGATACTCTTTTGCTCTGATGGTTATTCACTTCTTACAAGAAGTTAAGCCACCAGTATTGCCAAGATGGAATCCAACTGAGGTAAGAATCATGCAGTCAAAACTTCTCTTTCTAGCCAGCCTTGCATTGGAACACCTATGTATTACGGACAGTCCTCTTAGCCCCAAAATAGGGGCTAAGAGGGGCTATTGGATTCTGAGACAAGAAAGACTATGAGGAAAGGATTTTCTCAATACTAAGCAGTGCGCGCACGTCATTGAGCCTCATTTTGGCGGGAAAACGTGATAGCATTGGCTTCGTCATTCTACTACGAGTTTTAGCGAGAATGTCATAGTGGCGGGAACAAGTTTAATGTAAGAATTTTTAGCATTTTGCCATCGTGAGAGCGCTTAATTAACCTCCTTCAGTATAAATAACCGTACTAACTTTTTTGGTGAAAAAAGGTAAAATGAAGCTTTCCGGGGTGTCTTTTTTTGAGAACAGGCGCAAAAACTGTAAGTTAAATCTCGTACTCGTTCTCAATTTTCGTCCTCAAATCTAAAGCTCTCTACTTAATCTACAAGAAATTTATGGAGGTCAGTAGGGTGAATTTGTATTTAGATATTGGTTCTTAAAAAGTTCAGCGACGTTTTGTTGCCTTTGCCGGCCGTGGTTAATTGAGCTCTCTAATGTAGATTCACGCACGTGTTCCTGTAAGTGCCCCTATTTAGAGGATTTTGACTCACTGTATTGATTTGCAGATGGTAGATAAGCCGGGTTCAAAGGAAGACTTTGTAAGTGAAAACGCAGTTGAGATTGGAAGTTTGTGGTTTCAGCTGTTTAGGTAGGTGTAAATACTTTTCATAAATACTGAAATTTGGGAGATTGAGTATGGTGTTCTTTGTCAGAGTGACACAGACAATAACGAAAATAATTATGAGTGATAAATTCGGAAATGTAGGAACGTCCCGAATGTCAAGAATAGCAACCGGAAGTTTGATATCTCGCTTAATGGAACGCTTCTTTCTCACACAACGAATCTGAATGCCTTTGTCCTCCCGCTGTACGAATTTGTCGAGTCAGATCACTGAAAGAAAATATCAACGTCCGTTGCCATTTTTAACGATTCGTCGCTTTAGGTCCCTATTTCCGTCCCACCTAAGCCCACGTGGTTTCAATACGGTCACTACGACAGTGCTACAAATGATTTTTCCCGTAAGAAGGGAGGTTTTTGCCGACCAGCTGCCCATTTCTTGAAACACCTGGAAACCTTTCGGGCCGAAGGCAAATTTGAAAATCAAACCTGTTGAATAGTAGCACAATTCCTAGCTCACAAACCAGTCAAAATTGCTTCGTGTACTGATAGTTTCATTGTGTTATTTTCAAAGTCATTAAAACTTTGATCTTGAATGCAAACACAACAAGCACAAAATAGATTTCCGGGCCGGAAAAGTTATCGGGACTTTCGAGAAACAGGCCGCAGGTCATCATTTCAGTGGGACAAACTAGAAAACTTGTCGGGCATACATAATGTTAACTATTCAGAATTTCTTTAAGCATTATATTAAACTTCAGTTTCATAGCCTTTGCGAACGCTAAATTTCTCCTAGCGCCGATCTAACACTGATTACTTGCAGGTCACACGACATCTGGCAACAAACTGTTAAGTGTTAAGTGTAACCGAGGCGATTTTATCGTTGTAGGTTTTACTGCCTGGACTTTGACATTCCAAGTCTGGTGATAACCATCAGAGAACCAGTGCCACTGAAGAGAGAAGAAAAGAATTGGGGGCGGCGCAGAATCGCAGTAGAAGGTGACACCGTGCCCACCTACTCCTCCCCAAAGCCAACTTTAACACTTACCTCTCAGTTAGGGCAAAAATGTTGGCTTAGGGGAGGGGTAGGTGGGCAGTTTCCCAGAAATGTACAATGATCCTTGTATGATTAGGATTTTAATTATTTTAGGCACTTAACTGTGATGAGAGTAACCAGGAGTCAATTCTATAAACGTTATTACAAGTCAAAGTGTAATTTGCAAGTTTAGCTGTAGTTTCAAACTCTAAAACAATAGCTACACTTGTACAGTACAGTTGTTAAATTGTTGTTATCAGCAAAGACGCCTTAAACACGCTGAATTGCACAATGAATCTCAACAACTTCAAGCCCTTCAACTTACCTGGGCTTCCCCCGCAGAATGCTAGTCTCTAAAATCGAAACCGCTGACCAGCATTGTTTCTAGTTCAACTATTTGGCTAAATTACCTTTAGCGACATTTAAGACGAACGCAGTTCACTTTAGGACTGTGACACGCAATTTAGTCAAATTCAGTCTTAAAACTGGCCACAGAATTGAGTTAATTTTAAAAATAGCCAATCAGAACATAATAACTAACCGTTAACTCACGCGTTTGCAACGCTTTAGTGCTGAAACTTTCTTTTTAATACCATTCCACATGAGTTTCGACTAACAAGGCTTTTACGGTTGTTTGTCATTTTCTCGACAGATCCCTTTTCTACGAAGAGAAATGTTGCTTCTTCCATGAGCAGTGACAAAGGTACGGCTTATAAAATGTATGGAACATGACCTCGATATAACAAACCTCGATTCAACGAAATCCTGGTTATAACGAACACAATCCAGAAGCGCAAACGTAAAATATATAGAGGATATTACATGGCCGCTTGGAGATACGAAATTTCTCTTCTCGTGTTGAAAAAATATTTCACTCGTTCGCTGCGCTCACTCGTGAAATATTTTTTCAACGCGAGAAGAGAAATTTCGTATCTCCAAGCGGCCATGTAATGTTCTTTTTATCATGTAAACACCAATGAAATACCAAACCATTTCACTTTAATAGTTTTTTGGTATGAAAGGCGCGATTTATTATGTAGCCATAGGAAAGGTGATATTTTCACATGTGAAGATATCAAGTTTTCGCGCGAAAGCTCACCTGGTATTTCATTGGTGTTTATATAATAAACCTCGATATAACGAATAAATGTCCGCATGTGGCCGAAAAATAGCAAAAGATGAATGCAAAACAGTCCAACGAGGATAAAATTTATGTGTACAGTAGTTTTAAGCAGTTTCGTTAGCCTGCTCATATGTTTCTAGTGCCGTAACTATGAACTGAGACAATAGCTTCGTATACAAATGTTTATTACAGAAATTGTTTAGTTCTGGAAATGCTGGACGTTGGAAATCTGTCATTAACTATACCTCGATATAATGAACATGTTGGTTGTTTTCCCAAAAAGTCGTTAACTCGAGGTTTTCAATTTAACGAACATATAACGAACAAATTTCCCGAGTCCCTTGGCACTTTGTTAAATTGAGGTTCGCAAGAAGGCAAGAATTGATCCGGTACGATCAGTAACAATCCGTAATGATTCGCAAGAAGGCAAAATTGATCCGCTACGATCAGCAAGCAAAGCTACAATGCAAAGCAACACTAGCAAAAGGGCACACAAGGAGCCCTGCAATTCCCCGTGGGCCGCCCCGTAGGGTCCCCGTAGGTCACATACTGAGAAGACCGCTGGCCAACTTGCTCGAGTTTAACTTTGCCTAAATTATATTCAGCTACATTTAAATTGAGGTTACACTGTATAATTTTTTATCTTTATATGTTGCCTTCTCTTTCTATTTTCAGCGTTCGAATACTTTTTTACTTGCTGGAAGAACAGTTGTTTTTATTTTGGTTCGTGCCCAGGTTCCTCTCAAAATAGTAAGTAAGAAAAGAATTTAATTTTTTTATCGTGATATTCTTCATGGAGTTTATCTCCTTACGTTGGGGAGGGGTGTTGGCTACTTGTGGTTTCGTACTGTAATCGAAGAAGATATGAAAGTGCACTGTTAATGGTTTAAACGTGTCTCCCTATTTGTATGTTATCATTGGAGCTGTTACTCAAAAAACATAACCGCGGTAGAAAAATAACAGGAAGGACCTATTGTCGTATGCACGAAGTCTTTTGATAAAATGAATTCTTTATTTTTTTTTTTCCGGTTATGTGCAGCAATAGACATATGCTTCTGGTAAAACTCAAAGGTTGTTATTGATAGGTTTTAAACATTTGGTGGCTGTTCAAAAAATAGGGTCTGAGGCCCGTCACATCTTTTGGTCGTACGCGTTTTCCCGCGCTTTATGCCGTTTGCTTTGCATGATGCTTTGAGTTCTGATTGGCTCTTCGGAGTGACTGTGTTTGGTTTGATTGACTACCATGATGTAGTTGTAAATTCGATGACTTGATAGATCTAGATTTGTAAAATGTTGCTCGCTACGAGACTTTTGGCGGGAAACAGTTTCATTGTAACATGTCATATGACCTCGAAGTAGCCAATGACAGTGCAAGCTGTTGGGGAAAAAATTCCAGCTGTTTGGGAGTATGAACTCTTCTGTTTTACTACAGACTCAGTTGCGGACACTCCAAACACCAGTTCAAGCAATTGCAATACGAAAAATGACAAAATGAAGCAGAAGACCGATGCTTTGATTGAAGAAGAGGCTATTTTTGAGATGGATGACGTAGATCAAGGAACTAACCAGCTGGAGTCATTGAAACTTCAATCAAGTGACAATAGTGTTAAGCCAAAAGGCGTTCAGTCTGAGAAACCGACTGAAGAAGATTCCCCCAACGCAAAAAGCAAAACTGGTGACAGTGTTTCAGACGAGGAGGTTGAGATCACTTTGAGTGAATCTGACAACGGTGAAGCCAGTGAGTCAAAAATCAAGAGTGCAGAGGGTAACGAAGGACATGTTGATTCAGAAGAGCAAGGCTCTTTGAATACAGAATCAGTCAACAAAACAGCCGTTGTTGATGTGCCGCCGGACATTGAGTTCAGGTACTAATACGTTTTACTGTACCTATCCGTACTTTATTTCGGCAGTTTGAAGAAATGAAAGCACAAAATTAAGTGTCCGAGACAAAAGGGACCCAGATAAAAAGTCCATCACTAGGAGCGAGCAATTCGCACTTTCACAGGCAGGGGGTGGGGGAGAGGAGTAAAAGAATATCTTTTTACGAAGGCTAGTTTTATGTAACTTCGCCCCCCCCCCCCCCCCCTCATATCTTTGCTGAATATAGGGTGGTCCACCCCTAGTAAGTAAAGGAAAGATCACATAAGGCTTGCCTTGCTAAAATGATAATAAACCCAAGGATTATTTGAACCGAGTATTTCGACTTGATAAAACGCGGACTGCGAGCTTATTTAGAGGCTTCAAAACATTTTCTATTGATATAACACTGATTATATCTAGAGAAAAGTTTTTGAAGCCTCTAAATAAGCTCGCAGTCCGCGTTTTATCAAGTCGAAATACGCGGTTGCGTTTCGTTTTTAAACTTGACGAAACACTCCTGGGCCCAGTTGTTCGAAGGCTGATTAGCGCTTAACCCAGGATTAAATTGAACCCGGGTTTCTCTTCTGTTATTTTTAAGAGCATCCAATCATCAACTTGTTGAGAAAAATAATTAATCTAAATTTACTTTTTAAGCTTCCATATCTGAATTCAAATTTCGCACTAACCCTGGGTTATCTTAACCCAGCTTTGAACAACCCGGCCCTGGTGGTTTATTAAAGTGAACAAAAAATGAGGGTTCGCTTGAACATTGAAAGTCCTTGATTTTGAATCAAGGCCTTGAAGGTTCTTGAAAATTACTATTGGTCCTAGGAAGTCCTGGAAATTCTTCAAATGCTACCTTTATCCAACCCAGATTCCCAAGTGCGCAGTGTGCCTAATAATAACTGTTATTATTGGCGTTACTTTGCAATGTATGCAGTCCTTGAAAATGGGAATAATGTCCTTGAGCGTGTTTTTTTAATTCTTGGTTCAAAAATGGTTACGAACCCTGTTGTTTTAAAGGCCGATTGAGACGGTACGATTTTTTTTACGACTACCGTGCACGACTAGCATACGTCATAACTTTTGACCATCCACACGCGCTTAATTTTTACTTACGACATCCACAACGTGTCGTACGAATGTCGTGGGTCTATTTACACGACACGAACTGTCGTGAAGTCATGATGTATGCTAGTCGCGCACGATAGTCGTGAGCAAGATTCTCACAAAAATGTTCACCGTATATTGAGGTTCGATGCTCAGGCTTTTATGGGTAAGAGTCGCCCAGTGAGGACCTGTTGTTACTGTAAAGAGGATGGCCACATCAAGACGCAGTGTCCTGATCTGAGGAAACCTCCACTGAGACTCCTGCCGCCTATGACTCCGCAGTTTGGTGATGTACTTGACTTCGCTTGCAGGACGTGTAGAAGTAAGCATACATTTTAGAGAGATTTACTTACGGTCACTCTTACGGCAAACGGCAGATGTAAGTTAAAAATTTCTCAAAATAGCAAATGATCTGGTAAAAACACTCTAAAACAATTCTTATGAATGAAAATAAAGTGAAACAACCCATTTTTGCGGGCGACAAGAGAAGCCCGGAATCTACAGGACGCCCATCCCGCCGATTTGGTACCCCCTCCCCCACACCAGCCTGGTCATTTTTTTGTAGACGGGGGCAGAAATGATCCAGCTGAACTTCAACATTTTTTTGGGGGGGGAGGGGGCGGGAAAGGGGGGAGTATTTGGGTTTTATCTTGAGACTAGATCATCCATTTTTCCGAACATTTTTGTCCAAGATTGCAGACTAAGTTATGGAACAAATTGTTTTGATTATCATATTCATTACGAAAATCTCCCCGAGTTAAGTGTCAAAGTAGTTAGCCCTTACTACCAAATCGAAATCACTATTTTTTTGTCCTTTATCGAAGACCCGATCGCTTAATGAATAGCTTATGTTTCTTTAGCTTACTTTTTCCTCTTATGTTTGGTTTCAATAGTTTTTTAGTGGAAAATAACTATTGCAACAGCACTCCGTTGTTACTGTTGTGTTTTCAACGCCTCTCCTTTGTTGCAGATGATTTCGAATTCGATAAGTCGGAAGTCGGGTACAGAGAGAAGGTTTTAAGAAATCTGGAGTTGTACATCCACGAAATCTTTCCAGGTAAGTCGTAAAACCAGCTGCAGGAAAGAGAAGAAGGACCGCCTGTGGGATTGAACACTTAGACGCCTGGAGCAGTCTAAAACTGAAAGACACGCCAGGAAATCTAAATTAGTTCATTTCTCCTCCCGAGAACGTTTTAAATCTACGGTCAAAGCGGTAAATGTTTACTCGAAATTAGGCTTTACCTTGAAGTCGAACGCAGACTTTATTGGGAGGGACTTGCCTTGAATCTTGCCTCGAATAACGACACAATACCTTTCTGTGAATGAAAATTAATGTTTTGCTGTCTTCATTTTAGGTGCAAGACTTTTTTTGTTTGGCTCTTCGAAGAATGGTTTTGGCTTTCGGAACAGCGACATTGACATCTGCATGACCTTAGATGATATGGTGAAAGAGGAGGTGAATAACTCTCTGTCTACTGCTGTTTTGTTGTGGGTTGTTTGATTTCGTTTTTATTTTAAGACCCAAAAATTCAATCGAGAGGTCCAGTAACACTGTAACGGAACGGAATGACCTTGAAGAACAGAACCAGCCTGCGAAAACATCCGTTTCTCCTCGCTCTTCGCCGCTGGGAACGTTTCGCGCGAAGGAAGGAAGGTTACTCCGCGCGAGACCCCCCCTGCGGCGAAGAGCGAGGAGAAACGGATGTTTTCGCAGGCTAACTTGCTACAAGTCGACCTCTCATAAAGTTTGCGAAGTGAGCTTCAATGCATGAGGTCGTATGGCATAACCAACCGGGAAAAAAATAAAGACTTTTAGAAACTCTAACTGCCAAAATTTTGTTGAACAAACTTAAACAAATTTATTTATTTTACTTGAGTTGACGGATGAGATCCGCTATTTGAAGAATATTTGTCAGACTAAACATCCCTTTATATCCTGAACTTCCCAATAAACAGGCAAATTATTAAAGACGGGAACTTAAAATTAGGAATTATTTTTACGGACTTATAAAACAATTATTGACGGATTCGACTTTCATGATCTGAAGACTCTCCCTTGGTCTCCATTATTCATCAAACATACTTAGCCTTATCCGATAACTGCTAATTAACACTGCCATGTACTCCTTGAAACCCCTTGAAATTGGTCCTTGTACAGTAATTTTCAAGGAGTTATAATAACTCCTCTAGTGGGGCTAATTTAACTCCTTACAGTGGAGTCATTTTTTAGGGAGTTATTTTAACTCCAAAAAGGAGTTTAAAGAACTCTTTTTCAGGAGTAAAAGTGACCCCAGATATTGAGGAGTTCAAATAACCCCCAAAAAGAAGTTATCCTGTACCTAAAATGTGTACTCCACTTTCAGAGTTAAATTAACTCCAAAAAGAGTAAAAACAACCCATGTAAGGAGTAAAAATAACCCATTTCGGAGTTATTTTAACTCCAGCCTGGGAGTAAAAAGAACTCTTTTTCAGGAGTAAAAATGACCCCAAATTCGGAGTTAAATTAGGAGTTAAAGTAGCTCCTAAAAAGGGGTTATCCTGTACCTAAAATTTTTACTCCATTTTTGGAGTTATAATAACTCCCTAAAAATTACGGTGTGAATTCTCGGTCCATTAAAGGATAAGAGTGCTGTAATAAGCTTAATACTCGCGTGAGTGTAAGGGAGGATTTATAAATGAAACCCTAAACTCATTGATCCCACTTGTTGTGCGTGAGTTTAGAAAGTCCTTTCAACAGAGGCTACTTACGAATCATGTTTGAATCACAACATTTTTTTCATTGCAGGTTGATGCTGTCGAAGTAATTTCAAAACTAGCCAAGCTCTTAAAGAAGCACAAAGACTGTGCCAACGTTTTGGCTATCACTACCGCCAAAGTTCCCATCGTGAAGTTTTACCTCCGTAGCTGCAAACGCGAAGCCGATATCAGTCTTTATAATACTCTTGCGCTGGAGAATACTGCCATGTTGGCAACGTATGCCAAACTGGATGATCGAGTTGCTACTTTGGGCTACACTGTAAAGGTATTTGCAAAGGTATGGTAATTGCTTTCGATTTAAGGAGAACGCAATTCGTAATCTTAGTAATCCTTTTGTACTTTGTTATCCTGTGGTACAAAGGGGTGACCGTAAAATTCCGAAAGTAAACACTGTCTCCGCGAAAGTAAGGTTAATCGTTAGAAGCTGCCAGCAAATGTTTGATCGAACGACTAGCAGGCCGTAATGTATGATCTAATCTCGACTGTAACACTTCATGTCAACTGATCCAGTGTGGTTTATTCACGTGGAAGCTCGGATTTGTTTTTTATCTTCGGCTGCATGATCTCAATACCATTGAAAAACGTCGTTGAAAAATAGACTTTACACACTTTTAAACTTTTTCGCGATTATCCCAAGTCACCCATTCATTTAAAAGGGAGGGAAGTTAGGTTAGAGCTGAAGTGCGGTGACCGCGTCCGAGGTCAGACAGAGACAGATAAGTTTATCGCCTTACCGTTCCATTTGTTGTTTTGCTTTTTAACCGTAATGCTTTTTTGACGGTGCCTTCGCCGTCGTAGTGTCTTCAAGTCCGTAATGAAGCTGAATTACTTAACGTTTTGCCCAAATATTTTGTGTTTAGGTGTGTGATATTGGAGACGCGTCCAAGGGAAGCTTGTCATCTTACGCTTACATCCTCATGCTGCTGCATTATCTACAGCAGTGCAACCCGCCTGTTATTCCAGTCCTTCAGAACCTGTATACGGATAACAAGAAACCAGAGAAGATCATTGATGGATGGAACTGCTGGTTTTGTAAGGACCCGAAAAAGATTGTATGTATACACTCCCTTTGGCTTTTTCATCTCCCAGGCAGTTCCAAATTTGCTGTTCAAATGCAATGCTTACAGAGAACGTGTCACCAAGATAAAACCTACTTTAAACTCCAACCGAGGCGTTTGTATGTACAGTATTGAAATCCCCTACGATTGCCTGGTCTCGCTAAAAGTTACCGTTGATACCATAAGCCATTTGGGGGTTGGCTATGAGGCTGGTTCGGTGTTGTGTTGGATTGCAGTGGGATTGTTTTGTGGGCGCCAATTGTGACGTAGTTTCCTACGCAGCCTCGTAACAGCCAATAAAAGAAGCGATAGCATTCCCAATACAGTCCCACAGTGCAATTCGACACAACGCCGACCCAGTCTCGCGCGGAACCTGAGAATGCCTGACAGTATTCAAACCCATGTCCTCCCTGACACAGAGCGGTTGCTCTATCCACTTAGCTAGGGAAGAAACTTGCGGAGAGCAAGGCCATACACTAGGTTCATATTTGACCTACGCACCCAAGTTTGTATGTGTTGTTTTGGTCAAATTTGCTCAAAACCCATTGGTCATGGGTTACTCACAGTTTGGAAAATGAGTTTTTGTCTTCTTGCTTTTCAAAGGCCTTGTTTTGAATCTTCAAATCCCTTTCATAATACTAGCGTAGTTTACTCTAGAACGTGGGAAAATGTCGTTATACTGATAATATGGACCACCGAAAAACATTTGAAATAATGTAAAAAGGCCACACCAAGGGGCTTGATGATAGACGGGTAGACACGAATTGCCACTTTAACTGTGTAATAACTTGGAGTAACACTTGAGCTGATCTCATCACGCACTCTTGTCTTATTCACAGCTCACATTGTTAACCCTTCATATATGCTCACACGAAGCGAAATTGAAGTATGACTATGTTATGCGCTGTTATTTTGTTTCTTAGGAAAACCTTTGGAATCAGAAGCAAGAGAATCCATTTAGCGCAGGGATACTGTGGTATGGCTTTTTGAGGTACTACACTGAAGAGTTTGACTTCGAACATGACGTGGTTTGTTGCAGAAGAACAAAAAGGCTGACGAAATTCGAAAAGATGTGGACAAAACATGTGTTTGCTATTGAGGGTAATTTCCTACCACGGTTCTGTGTTTTTTTTTTTTAACCATTTGCTGTTTAAGAGTGTTAAGCCCGAAATAAGAAAAGGCAATATATGACTGGGCGATTTGTCTCGCACTTATTGGTCGAGAGCTACTATATGGTTGATAAGAGTACAGACGATACAAATGACGTGATGGTGGCGCAATTTGTGTAGTTCGAGGTTGCAGATTCTAAAACGTCACCACAAGAAGTGATTGCGGTCGCTAGCGCTTACGGGAGGTGGTTCGAATGTTCTGATGTTTCCACTTATGTTCTTATATAACTTATTTTGCAGATCCCTTTAACTTGGATCATAACTTGGGTGCAGGTGTGACAAGAAAGATGGCCAGCTACATCATGAGTACCTTCATTAGAGGGCGTGAACGATTTGGATTTCCACGGTACGACATACCCCCGCAACTCTGCCAGCGGTTTTTCTTTGACGTGTACTTCTTAACCGATGGTTACGAAGCTCCAACAGACCGCAACTGTCGGGTTTGTGGCAAGATAGGACACATCGCTAAAGACTGTCCACGTTCCAAATCCAACCGAAGAGCTGAAGAGAAGAAAGAGGAAGAGGAACGAAAGGTAGCTAAGGAAAACGGCGAAATACCTAACATAAGTAGAAAACCTTTTAACGCAGGCCCTGCTCGTCCAAAATCTGTGTCATCCCCCAACAAACAGGAGCAGAAAAGGGGGCCTGAAAGTAGCACATCGCTGCCTGTATCACAACAAAATAACATTCCAGCCCGCCAAGAAGTGAGCGGTCAAAGCTCATCCAGATCTCAACCCGACACAAACTCCGTTACAGAAGCTGTGACGCCAAACCATGAGGTAAAACCTAACGAGGACAGTATAGCGAATAGTCTTGGTATGCCTCCATCGCATGTCCAAAGCCCACAGTCAGGTGTGGTCAACAAGAATGGATCAGTAACTGGCCGTGAAAGCGAAACCATGGATGCAAATAGGACTCACGCACTGACGCCATTACCAAAGGATCCATCTGCTAATGTAGCAACTGACATCATCCCAGGAAACCTAAACCAGGGTCCTCATGCTACACATGCAGGATCAAATAACGGGTTGGCTGGGAGAATGTCACCTCAAGTTAGTAAATCACCACCTGAAATACCCGACGGGCAACCCTTGATTATGAATACTCCACCTCGAAACCAGTCATTTATGTTCAATCCCCAGACTGGTCAACTTGTAGGTTCCCCAAGTCAATATGAAATGTGGCTGAGTCATCAAAGACTGATGGCAACTACTCAGCCTTTCTCGCCCCCTATCAGACCACTTGTCCCGTACCCGCTGACACCCGAGGCGCAGACACAGGCGCGACACTGGAATGCTGTATCTGAAAGCTTAGCCATGCAACACTTTGGGTCACCGATTCGTGGACAACAACATCGTACAGAGCCTAATGAGCATCTTGTATCTCATAGCCCGCCAACTGTTTTTAGAAACGTAATGTGGCCGGCAGCAATACACAGCCCACCTCATGCGGCCAGGGGGCACCAGCATCAGGAGCAACAGCTTCCGTTTCCTCGTGTAGGCCCCCCTGGTCTACCAATACCAGTGATAGGATCCCCGCCGCGTCCTCGCCTTCCTTATGCCAGTTCGCCTGGTATACCAATGTCTCCCCAGCAGCTTGGCCAACATCTTCAAATGACTAGCTCGCCTGGCATGTCCCCCCCTGTCTATGGATCACCGCTCCAGCACGCGCTGCAACACTCTGTACCTCGTCAGGAGAGTCTTCCACATCCCCCCATTGGAACCCACATGGTCAGTTCGCCATATTGGCCATTCTGGTTTTTTACTTCTAAGTGATTGTTGTTCTTTTCCTGTGCGATAAAGAGGATAGGGATTTCATAAACAAATAAGTTATTTTCTCTTGCGCAATTTTGTAGGGCACGATTTAGATAGATAAGCGATAAACTAAGAAAACTCTTGGGTTAGATCTTGGTTTTCGAATGGTATCTGGGCTTTTTAGCAAACCATGGATTTGGGTGGCATGCTTTCCATTCAGTTTGTCTCATGAAGATCTCTGCTTTTTTGTCACAAAATTATTACACTAGGTTCTTGATCTTATAGAATTTTATTAACCAGGGTGAAGGCAAAACGTCCTTTGGTGAAACATAATTACTTAGTTCCGTCGGATCGAGCGTTTTCTTCAAAGCTTTTGCTCTTATTATTAAGAACTGTGCGGCTAACATGGCGTGCTGGGTGTTTAGACAGGGGAGCAGTTTATGGACCTCATGAGGAAGGTTGAAGACGAATCGAAGAAACAAGAAAGCGCTCTTGCGACGCAAGTTTCTTCAAATGAGATTGAGGTATGTATTTGTGTTCTTATTTTAGTAATCACGTTAATCAGCGAGAAAATGCTCTTTTTGTCAGGTCAGATTATTTTTAAAAAAGCTTTAAGCCTGCGTTAAAGCTTCCCTTTCTTTGCCTAACACTATCAAATCATGAATGTCTGTTTTGAAGTAGCAATTTATTATCCAGAAAAAGTGAGCAGTCGTGAAATTTTGAAAGTGCGTTCTATGGATTTGCCTGGTCAGTATATTTCAATCACGTCATTTCCATGCTATTTTAACCTGTCCTTTTCTGATACTCCCTAAACCTTCGCTGTCATTCAACGTGTGAAATACTGAAAATAAATTGCACCTTGCAAGGAAGGTGATAAACAAATTCCAAATTCCTAGTTAGCCCAGTTGGAAGAGCGCCGGTCTGCTGAGCGGGAGGTCACGGGTTCGAACCCCGGCCGGACCAACAGTTAGGGTCTTTAAATAGCTGAAAAGAAAGTGTTGCCTTTGTAATGACATCTGCAAACGGTTAGACTTTCTAGTCTTCTCGGATAAGGACGAAAAACCGTAGGTCCCGTCTCACAGCACTTACACTTATCTGTTTCTTGTGAGACGTAAAAGAACCCACACCACTGTTCGAACAGAAGGGACGTAGACCCCGGTGTTGTGGTCAACCTTAACACATCACATCATTCACATCGTGGGTTGGGTGGGTACAGTAAGCTCATAAATGGACTGAGAGCGGCTGCCAGTGGTGTTTTTGTATTCTGACGTCCCAGCTTATTGTTAACATGTTAAAATGTTTTGTAAGAGGGTACGTCTGTTATCCTCTCATCCACGACTCTTCATTCATTCATGCAAGTGTTACCACCATATGATTCAAGAGACTCAAGAGTCAAAACTTTGCTCGATTTCCTTTGTGTGTAAAAGTTTGCATTCATTGCATCCAGCGAAGTGGTGCCTATTTCAGACGGTGTCGATTGTAGCAAACTGTCTATGGACAATTGTCAACGCCTCTTTGTTATTGAGAGGTTCTCTGTGGTTACTATAGTGTTTTATATTTCTGATTCTTTGTGTTTTTCATTTGTCAGCTTAAAGAGCTCAAAACTGTCGCTCCAAAGGACCTCAAAATAGCGGAAACTCCTGAGGAACACAAGTTGTTATCTAACCTCAGCAAAGTTAAAAGCCTTTGGGAAGAGAGTTTTTCGCTTCCACCAGAGAGAACCTGTCCCAATCCAGAGCCCATGGTTAATAACCACTTAAAGGAACAAAGTGACGTGGGTCAATCTACTGGTGAAACACAATTACCAGCAAAAAAGGAGGCTTGGGGACCCGTTCCTGAGACGCACAAGGAAAGTGATGAAATCAAGTTAGTTGACGCGGATCAGAAAGAGAAAGAAATAGTGGCATCAGATGGGAAAATGCAAGCAACTTCATCTCCAAGTGACGAAACTTCTGAAGAAACAAACGTCAAGCACCAGACGACTGGAACAACACATGAAGAACCGCCAAGGCGTAAGCCAACGAGGCGCGGCGGTCGTGGAAGAAAACCCAAAGGTTCTAGATACATTGAGACGGACACAATTGCAGTGCAGAAACTGGAGGAGACGTTTTTGGAAGATGAGCAAATTGCAACAAAGGGTAACAGACAAAGTGGCCTTGATGAACGAAAATATGACGACATTGCAGTGGGAACGTCACCACAAAAGGCTAGAAGTGGAGTGAAAAATAAAGAACAGAAAGTTGTTGAGGGGAGTAGCGAGTCAGGGGCGCAGCATAAAAAGAAATCCCCCAGTGGTTCTAAGGATAGTGGTAAGGGACAACCGGAGATAACCCACCAGGAGGTTCAAACAGCAGAACGACAAAACGCCCCCAGAAATTCTACTGAAGGCTTAAAAGGGGCAGTGCCAAAAAGGAAGAATGGAAGTAGTGCAAAGGATGAGCAGAAGAAAGGACAGCAGAGGAGCCGGAAAAGTATGTGGACAAACGATGCCGGTAATCCACTTGATAGTGCTGGCGAGGAGGTTGAAGATGGAGCTTTTAAACGAAAGGGTGCTCAATCAAGTGGAAGAAAGGGGGTCAAAAAAGGATCAGGCGGAAGCTCACAAGATGCACGAAGGGCGGAATCCGGAGATTCCAGTAGAAATCCCAGTAAGGCAATTACAGATGCAACTTCCAGTCAAAAGGATTCTCTAACAAGTGCAAAGGGTGGAGGCAGATTAGGATCAGAGGTGAGCTCGCAAGTTGTACAATCGGCAGATTCCCGTAGTCCTCATGGACATTCTGTCAAGAATGGAGGAGATGGCGCTTCTAACCGAAAGGGTCCTCCGACAAGTACAAAGAATGGGGGCAAAAAAGGACCAGAAGGGAGCTCTCGAGGTGCACGAACCGAGGATTCCAGTGATACCCTCGAAGGTCGTCACAAACCAAAAGGAGGTAAAGGCGGATCTCCTAAACAAAAAGGACCCCCAACGAGTACAAAGAATGGGGACAAAAAAGGATTGGAGGGGAGTTCACAAGGTTCACGAAAGGCCAATTCCGCTGATTTCCCTGGAAGTTCTATCAAGGCGGATACAGGTGGATCTCCCAAGCAAAAGGATTCTTCAACAAGTACAAACGATAGAGAGAACAAAGGATCAGAGCGAGGATTGGACAGTGTACGAACTGCCGATTCCGGGGACTCCTCTGGAAGTTTAAGCAAGGGAGCTAAAGGTGAATCTCCTAACCAGAAAAGGTCTCCATCAAACGCAAACGACAGGCAGAAAAAAGGGCCAGAACCGGCAGAAAAGTTTGGTAATTCTCCAAGAGATTCTAGCAAAGGTGGTAGAGGAGGAGCGTCAAACAGGCGGCGGAGAAGACGTCAGTCCCGTGCCAATAGTGAAGGAAAGGGCGGCGAAAAAAAGGACCCTAGGAGCCGGAGCAATAGTGAACCGGATAGACATCCTTGAATTCTTGAACTCTTCAACGAAGGACACAGCGCTCGCCCATGAGGGGTACTTGATACTTAACAAATGCAAATCGTGGTTCAACAAGACCGACCCCTTTTCAGGATGGTAAATTACAATTGTTGTACGGGAGTATTGCACCTGTAGTGTAGTTAATATACCTTTGTAGCTTGTGAGTTTTGTAGGTCGTCTGATGATATTCCAGAGAACAGTTTCGTTCAACTTTTCTGAATTTTATGAAACGACAAAGGGCGAATTCCCTCGAGACCTACATCAAGAAACAAACCATACAACTTAAAGAGGTCTGTTTATCCAGAGCGCCTGACATACGCGACTTCCATTAAAATCCTGACGTAAAGTAATTGAAAAACAAGTAGTGCCTACCACTGGAAGGCAGTAACAGGCATGTTGAAATTGTCACACCATACACTTTTGTCCACTGACACAAACATTCGAACTACGTTTCACGTGCAGTGGACGGGTTAATTAACAATTATTCCTCGAGTCCGAATGGGCTATTGACTCAGAGGCCAAGAGGGCGAGAGGAATAATTGTTTTAGTAAAATCCAACGAGTTGGTAAAAAATATCGAGAATAAAAAATCTTTAGCTCGTTAAAGCTAGACTTAATCCGTTTTTTGCCGCCAATAAGCCCGCGCTTTTCGCTGCTAGTGGGCTATAACATATAGCCTAGTAGTAGCTCAACCAATCAGAACGCAGCATTGATGATAGACCACTAGTTGGATTTTACTTATGTTCAATAGCTTTGACCTGCCCCGTCCACAGGACATACTCGGGGGAAAACAAATTTACCAAAATCATTTGCACTACAACATTGGTAAAACTGCTTCACGTGACTATGGAAAAGCTGTATGGTTCTTAACTCATTCTGCCGTGTCTGAAGTACCGAGTTCTCGGTTGTTAGATACCTAAAACACTCTTTCAAGTGTGTGGTGAAATAGGGACTATGTCAACCGATATCCAAACAACAAGAAGTGATATATACGAAAAGGAGTGTTTCATCTGATATCTCAACACCGAAAGAGTGTTATATCAAACACGGGAAGGAATGTTTCTTATCATATCCAAACATCGAAAGAGTGATACATCAAAGACGAGAAAGCATGTTTCTTATGATATCCAAACAGAGAAAGAGTGATATATCAAACGTGAGAAGGAGTATTTCTTATCATATCAAAACACTGAAAGAGTGTTACATGAAACACGAGAAAGAGTGTTTCGTATGATTATCCAAATACCGAAAGAGTGATATATAAAGACGAAAACAGTCAAAGATCCAGAAAGTGATATATCACACACCAGAATGAGTGTTTTATCTGATTTTCAAACACTAAAAAGTGATAAGTCAAATACGATTTTTATCATTTATATCCTATTGTCGCGTGATTCTTTTGTGTTCAAATGCATCTCAGGCCCGTAGGAACGAATTTGAAAGTGAGGGGGCACGAAAAAAAAGTTAGCCCTGACATATTTTTTAAAATCGAAAGGGGAATTGCCTTGTGTTATTAACTCAGTATTTTCGACGGTAAAGTGGTAGTCTTTTTTTTTTTAAATCGTCGCCCAAAAAGTGGGGGGGGGGGGGGGGGGGCACGGGCCTACTCGCCGCCCCCCCGACTGCTACGGGCCTGCACCTAAACACCCGTACTCACATTATTCTCGCACATATTCAATGTTTTACCGCGGGTTTTTTCATACTACGTACTAGGACCTCATAACTTCAGGATCAAACATACAGTCGATTGCACCAGAGATCGAACGTCAATACGTAATTGATAGTTGCCAGGAGTAACTAAGACTCTTTTTAGACTGCTTCCTTCTATGTCAACTACCAGAATCCCTTAGCGTCGCGGTTTTGCTTCAAATTAGAGCTACTGTAAGCCCAGTCCCTAGATGTTATCGGTTTGCGTAAGCCTGGACACTATGTCCTGGTGACGTCACCGAACAACACCCACCCGATTTTCACGAGGACATGGCTTGAGATGGACAAAGAAACTGCACTTGTTCAACCCCGCTAAAATCACAAACATTTATTTTACTTTTTACTCAGTGTGTTAAGCCCATCCGTAAACAAGTAATGATTATTTTTCTTTGTTTTCACGAGAATGTTTTAAGAGTTTGGTAACGCTCATATGTAACAGTGCCGTTGGGTAAAACTTAACTTAACCCTTTAAACCCTAACATCAAAATTCAAATTCTCATTTGTTATCCCCATACATTTTCAATAGAAGTAGTGGGGAGAATTTGTTGAAGTATCAATAAGATTCGTCTTGTGTGATCATGTCCTTAATTCTCATGATCACTCTGTTTTATAAAATAGTGATATTACAAGGAGAAATTTGACGCTGATCACTCTTAGGGCTTTAAGGGTTAATATTTGGAAACTCCATACTTCTCTGTAATGCATACAATAGACTGGTGTATTAAACCCTGTTATAGTAATTTATAATTCTTGAATAAACACTCAACTGTTTCGTTCTGTTTTAAAAAAATGTGTTGTTTCCAAGCTTTTTACTGACGTATACCCTTAGCCTGTTCGGAGATGAGAGGAAATTGAGAGAAGGTGATCTGCTATGAATCTTGTCGGTATGAAGGGAAATTTTCAAATTAATTTTAGTCAATGCAACGTAGCCTCCCCAGCAGACATTCTTAGGGGTGCGTCACGCGTTCCTCCCCCACGCACCCCCAAGAACGTCTGCGGGGGGAGGCTAACGCAACGGGGATCCACGAAGAATCTGATGGGCACAACATTTTGACGCACAAATCTGAAATGTTGCGGAATGTTTTGTGTGCATGACGCTTGTATTGTCAGACGAACTTGACTGGGGCGTGTTTCTAGTAATTTTTTAGGGAGAGGGCTATGCCAGCCAAAAAGCTTTTTTACGGTGTGAAGGGGAATACGTGGTGACACCACTAGTCTTTCCTTGGAGTGTTAGGTGCCCACTGGGTATAATGGTTTTGATCATTTTTTTCTTTTTTAACCATCCAGTCACTATGGTCAGTCATTTAATTGAGGGGCGCACGACAACCGGAAGTACTAAGTGAAGCCTTTTTTTCTTTTGATTTGCCTTGACGCCAACCAGATTGTATTGCTTATGGAAGCGAAAAATCATCTAAACTACAGAATTCAGGGCCAGTTTTCTAGGTATATATTCTTTGAGGTGGCTCGGTAGTTACTGTAGAGCCGCCGAGCCACTAAATATATACCTTTCTCGTTCTTTAAGATTCTACCTGGACTGCTTTACTTGATGCAAAAAGTCCACTTCCGGTTCATAGGTAGATACTTCGTGTAGGATACATTGGTTATTTGGCTCAAGGAAGGATTTCATTAAAAATGGCGGCAAGAGGGATTGATGGTGGATCTATTTTCTCGAGGGTTTTAGTGCCTTCTTTTCATGATTTCTTGCTGGAAATTGTTCCCTTGTTTACTGAAGAAAATCTCAGAGCCATGAAGCGCTTTATGAAGGATGTTATTTCGTTGAAGATCGGAGTTGAACGCGAGACCGCTCGCGATCTTTTAGCTGAACTGTGGAAATCACACTGTATCAGTGAACACGATTTGGATTTGCTCGAAGATCTGCTCGGCGTCACTGGTAGGAGAGACATCTTAGATATGTTACGAGATTATAAAAAGAAGTGTCCTTCAAATTTGGAAAGTATGTCCACAGAAGCGATCGGCGAGCTGATTCCAGGTAATTAAATTATTGGTTGTGCATGGGTTTTAAAATTTTCTATCTTAAACTTTTAATAGTAATCATACATTTTTTGATACCGGAAACTTTCCAGATTTCATGCTTTTTGACAGTCTTAGATGTTATCATAAATTCGCCATTGTGCTTGAACGATTTTGAAACCAAAAACAAATTGCAGAATAATCTGTTTTCATGCCTTGGCAGGCGTTTAATTATAGGATAATGTTTTCTTTTCAGAAGTAACAAATAATTTCTGTATTTTAAAAAAGTCACGAAATTCAGCTTTCTTTGTTTACAATGGTACTTACTCAAAGGAATGGACACCAGTATGAAAAGAATTAAATTGTCTTAATTTTTATCTTTAAAATTCTTATACATGCAATTGCATACAAATGTGGCCTTATCTGCTTGTGTCAATTTTAGGGGTAGCAAAAGAATGTCTAGCCAAAATGCAGAGATGGAGAATTTGCACAAAGAAAAATAAAATACTTCAAGGGTTAGCACAAACACTGCTGAGATATTTAGGATCAGATCAAAATTTCAGTTTCCAAAGTCCATGATTTTTGATGCATTATTTTGTCATGCCTGTCAGCCTGTACGTTATAGTGTGGCAGGCATGCTACAACCAGTTGCAAAAGTACTTGAGACACTGTACCGTATTTTGGCTAAAATGGCCTGTCCATGATCTTGCACTTTTGATCCCCCTCCACCCCTTATCAAAGTTGCCAGCAATACAAGATCATGCTCAAAACTTGGAGGAACAACTTTGAATGGGAGGGAGGAGGGAGGTCAGTATTTTACCTCACAGACCTGTGACTAGTAGCGATTTGAAGCAAGAAAGGTTGTGTTTTTGTGAGAGTGTCTCAACATTTTTGCAACTGGTTGTCTGAGTCCTTCATACCTCTCTAGCCATAATGCCCGATTATTAAACAGGGAGAAAGGTTGTGCACTTTTTGCACCTAAGGAGGTGGTTATAACAAACAGTATTTCATTTCCCTAGGTTTGCGTGTTTTAAAATGGTGGGACAAAAACGGCCGTTTTTCCACTTTTGTTTATGTGGTAATTTGCACGAAACTGGGCTTTTAAAGGAAGTGCGTGGCAGAAGATGCCACACCGTCTTGAGTAAGCTGTACTCGCAACTATAATATCTCCAAATACCAAGAAAAGGAAAATTATGCTGTGATTATGCATTCACACTTCTCAGAGTTTAATCACAACGCTGTAACTTTAAGCCATGTCACGGTAGATAATAGCACATGCGTTACAACAAAATTGAGGCAACATTTAAAAGTCACTACATTCTTAAGTGCTTTTTTCTGCAGTTTTGCTATCAATGACAATGATGTGTCAGCTGGGAAAAGCAGCAGAAAGTTTCATTCTCTTTATTTATGTCGCTATAGTCTTCGTTTTGGGAAGTTGAGACGTGGAAATCGCATTTTGAAGTAACACTACAATGAGACAACCAGTTGCAAAAGTACTTGAGACACTGTACCGTATTTTGGCTAAAATGGCCTGTCCATGATCTTGCACTTTTGATCCCCCTCCACCTCTTATCAAAGTTACCAGCAATACAAGATCATGCTCAAAACTTGGAGGAACAACTTTGAATGGGAGGGAGGAGGGAGGTCAGTATTTTACCTCACAGACCTGTGACTAGTAGCGATTTGAAGCAAGAAAGGTTGTGTTTTTGTGAGAGTGTCTCAACATTTTTGCAACTGGTTGTAGCGGGCTCCTTTTAGGATAAAACTCTGACAAGCGACATAGGATGGCAGAAATGGCAACAAATGATGCAAAGAGGGTTGAAGCTTCAACAGATATTAAAGTATGAAACACATGTTTTCAAATTAAGTCTAGGAAATTATATAACACCCCTAAACGCTGGTTTTCACAAGCGACAGCTAGAGTCGGAATAGTAAGCGGAGTCGTAAGAGCACTTATGACCTTGTGAAAATCAAAAATCAGAGTTGTAAGTGGAGTCATAACTGCGATGGAATCAGAGTCGGAAGAATCAGAACATTTCCATTTCATCCGTTTCCACTTATGACTCCATCGCTTCGTTCTGTTTATGATCTGGTGAAAACCAGATTGTCAATCAGCAGAAGCAGAAGGATAAACCAATGACAATGCATGTTCCCAGACTTTGTGATTAGTTTGGTTCTTTTGCTTCTGGTTGCGACTCTGATGACCCTGTTTTCACTTGATCGTAAATGACAGAGTTGTAAGGGGAATCAGAACACTGTATTCAGTGGATCATAAAGTTCTCCTCTTCTGATTATGACTTCGTCTCCATCTCCAACTCTATCGCTAGTGTGAACCAGCCTCAAGAGGGCCTTGCTAGCCTGCATGGCAGGTATCGAAAGGGATTGGGGAAGGTGATTGGGAGGAAGGACTTGGGCAAGGCATGCAGGCCACAGGGCATTCATTAGGTATCAGAGATTGGAGAATTCTACGTTTACTACTCAGAATTCTCTGGCTAACGTGCGATAGCATATGACTAAATTTTCTCTTCAGACATGAAGCCTATTTCACAACATTCTCCTGTAAAGTTATGCCTTTCTCCTGCTACTAGAATTCTTAGTGAGGCCATGCCTGTTATAATACAAAAACTCCGTTCAGGCTTTCTTTTTCACAACTGCATAAGTTGCGTATATAACTGTGTTGATCTTCCTTCAAATAAAAACTCAATGATTGTTATTTTACCTAGTTTCTTCCCTTACAGAGCACTTGTTTCTTAAAAGTAAGGAATTCCCTGCTTTGTCTTATTTTTTCTTTCTTTCTTTTTCCTTTTCATGTTTTCCTTCTTTTTTTCTACAGCATGTGGAAGGTCTATAGTTTCCTTTATACTACATAGCAGTGAAAATTCAGTGACTCAGAACAGGGTGATTGCTTTCAAGAAATCTTTGTGCGAGAATTTAAAGCTAGTACAGGCTGAAGTTACTTTCATTCGGAGCATCCGGTTTCCTCAACCACATCTGGTATTTCAATTGCCGACTGAGACACTACCTGTTTTGCGACACTGTACTGGCTGGAGAAAAGGGTGGCTTTTTTCTTTGGACGTTGTAGGGGTGAAGGTGTCTGGTGAACAGGTGATTGCCGTACAGGAGCTGAAAATATCACAGCTTAGGTTGCAGGAAGATCCAGGTAAAATATAATAGTTAGTTAACACATTGTCAGGGCTGTCAACCCCCCAGGTCTTAAAATATTGAGAGTTGATAGGGAAGGGATGATAGATGATGTCATAATGCACGAAACATGATGTCATTTGTGAAAAAAAAATGCGCAAAAAAGATGTTGAAATTGTAACATTTGACCTAATTGGTTTACTTCCCACCCATCACATTATTGCTTATATTAAAATATCATACCAGAGTGAGTGAGGAAATGTTCAATGTTAACCATAAAATAGCACAAACAACACAAAATGTTCGAAATTTCATTGTTGGAAAGTCGAATCTTCAAGAAATGGCAAACTTCAGCAATTATCCGGGTGGTTTCAGACTCTAATCTGGAGACCGGGAGAAACGGTTTCAAAATCTGGAGTCTCCCGGATTATCCGGGAGAGTTGACAACCCTGCATTGTAAACAAGGGGCCAACAAATTAATAAGCTTAAACTATAAAAAAACTAGGCAATGTTGGCTAATGGATAGGATTGTACTATGCTTACAATAAGCTATGTATCACAGCAAAAAAGAGATGAATGTGGCATTCACTGGTTTGTAAATGGGGCGTTAGCTTTACTAAAAACTCACACCAGTACAAGGCTTTAAGTTAGGCATCTTTTGCAAATATTTAGCAATTATTGGACAAGGTTGAGCAAAATATCGTGATTTATCAGTGGCGAGCAGATCAATAATTTATTTGCTGAAGCCGAAAGCTGAGGCAAATAATAAATTGATCTGCGAGACACTGACAAATCACGATATTTTGCGATAACCAAGTTCAATAATTGTTTTATCATTCGATTACCGAGTTTGTTTTTTAAGGAACATCTTCGGGAAGCGAAGCGATCTGCTATTTTCACGCAAGAGCGATCGCAAGAAGGAGAAAAGTATGGTTTCACGTTTTCACGAGAATGTTTTAAGAGTTTGGTAACGCTCATATGTAACAGTGCCGTTGGGTAAAACTTGACTTAACCCTTTAAACCCTAACATCAAAATTCACATTCTCATTTGTTATCCCTATACGTTTTCAATATAAGTATTGGGGAGAATCTGTTGTAGTATCTCTTGTGTGATCATGTCCTTAATTCTCGTAACCACTCTGTTTTATAAAGCAGTGATATTACAATGAGAAATTTGATGCTGATCACTCTTAGGGCTTAAAGGGTTAAATAAAAAAAGACTTAAGCATTACTCTAAGATTTCAATTGATGTGAAAAAACATATTAGCCTTATAATCAGTGGGCCAGCAAGACACATACCGTTTGAAAGCTTAGGGCAAGGAGATTCCAAATCAAGTTGTTTGCAGTTGTTAAGTTGCATTTCGGGAGCATTTCTTTCTGGCACAAAATACCACAGTGTACCCACGCCATTAGTTTTAAAGAAATATTATCAAAGAAATAAAGCAATGAATAAAGCAACATGAAATTGTGCCTTTTTACTTACCTCTGTTATCTCAGTCTACAGAAATTTGCGTCAGGGCACCATCCATCTGGCCCACGGACTATTAAAAGAGTAGCAAATAGTGTGACATAAACAGCTTGGTTTATAATGTGTTTCTTGTCTATGCTAGTTCTTGTGTCTCCAATACTGAGAGTCAGCGAAGCAGCCCGAACAGGCGATGTCTCCGAATTAAAAAGAGTACTTGATGCTGAGACAATTGTGAACCGAGACTTCTTGCTTAAAACCCGCACTGATGGTGCCACGCCACTAATTGTAGCTGCAAGAAATGGAAACACTGCTATAGTACAGTGCCTTCTTAGTGATTATGATGTTGACTTGGAGCGAGAGGGAACAGTTAAAATTGATGGTGACCTTATTGAGTGTTGCACGCCACTTTGGATGGCTTCTCTTGGAGGTCATTTGGCAATTGTTAGGTTGCTGTTGGAGCGAGGGGCCGAAGTGAATCACACCACTCTGACGAATTCTACCCCATTGAGAGCAGCATCTTTTAACGGCCACACTGAGGTACAGATTAAAATGCATTTATGTATAAGTTAAAGTCATTGATACCTAACTTGAAATAAGTGCTGGGAGTAAGGCAGTTTTACTCTTCATCCAATGTCAAATTCTCTGTTTGTTTCACAAGAAAACACAAGGCAATTGTGAGGAGAGAGTAGCGATTTATCTAGTTTGTCCTTTTTTTGAGGCTTTTTGGCACCCTTAGCATGTGCCCTACAGCAGTTTGTGTCGATAAAATATTTTTTTGCCTGGGCATTATAACATTTTTTTTGTTTCTGATGTTTCTATAGGTGATACGATGCTTGATTAGTCACGGTGCAGATGTGAACAAGCGAAATCAAGATGGCAACACGTGCATCATGGTAGCCTGTTGGAATGGGCACCTTGGTACATTTGGATTGCTGCGCACATCAGGAGCAAACATGGACGTGCAAGACAATCAAGGCTTCTCGATGATCCACTGTGCTACAGCGGCAAATAATCTCATGTTGTTACATGAGCTTCTTCCAGGGCCAAACATGGCTGCAGTAAATGCTAAAACCTCTGAGGGTATCACACCTTTGATGCTTGCATGCGAGAAGAACCACCCTGATGTTGTTTTGTTTTTACTTCAGAGAGGTGCTGGAGTGGATGAGAGATCTGACAAAGGCCTCACAGCAGCTCACTTCTGTGCTCTTTCTAATGACATTGCCAGTTTACAGCACCTCATAGAGTACAAAGCAGATTTGTCGAAGTCCACTGAACGAGGGAGTACAGCGTTGATGTTAGCCTGTGCTAAAGGGTATGTTACCATAGTAACTGCATTACTTAGAAACACTTCTAAATCCAAGTTAAAAAGTGAACTCAGCTCTGCTCTTAAGCTACGCGGACTGACGGGTCAACAAAGCTGTTTGGGACTCCTCTCCACAGCATCAAGAGGAATGGATATAAATGTTGCCAATGAAAATGGTGAGACATGTCTAATGATGGCATGTGAGAAAGGCAGTGTGGAAATCGTTAGGATTTTGCTGGATGAAGGAGCTGATCCTAACGTATCAGACAAGAATGGCTTCACAGCCCTCATGATCTGCTGTAGGCGTGGTCAGGATAGAATCGTACCTCTGTTGCTGAGAAAGGGAGTCCACGTGGATCTGATGAATACTGATGGTGACACTGCTTTGCACATCTGTATACGACATTATCGAGAGTTCAGTGGTCATAAAAAGTGTCTTGAGCAGCTGCTGAGTACTGGAGTTCACGCAGAAATGAAGGTAGGTCAGATGTTAACAATAATTTCACTCATTCTCAAAGTTCATTATTTAAGATGCTGAAAAATAGGCCATTTCCGACTTCTAAAAACTCTCACTTTCAAAACAAAGTTAAGCGCAAAACTTGTGAAAATGGTTTTTATTTGGATGAGAATGAAAATCATTTTCAAATTAATAGGTTTGCACCTAGCCTCGCTTTGAAAGAGAGCCTTGGGGTAACACACAAATGGCCTATTAATAGCACAATGTAAAAAGTACTTGACCAAAATAAATTCCAGAGCGTTTTGAAGGGCAGTCATGGATGTAAAAGATTTCATTCTTTCTTCTTAAAAAATGCATGACTCAGACTTCAGTTGATGTTGTAATTATATAGAATCTTAGAAATATGTGGCAACCTGTAGATGTTATAAACTTTGTTGTGGCATCAGTACTCTAGAGAGATGCCCTGCAGCTGTTTCTTCTAGCTTTGATTTTTGTCAAAAGCAGGCCACTCTTATTGTATTTTAGCGGAGGTAGCGTATCAGCAGAACACCATGTTTAAGACAATTTGGTTATTTACGCATCCAAGAAATTTTGTTACTGATAAAATTGTCTGTACATCCATTCCTTCATGTTAGCGAATGTGAAGTGGCACACTGACTAGCTAGCAGTCCAAGGCATATACTGTCTGACAGTGTGTTTCACCTGATGTTGGGCATCCATGTTATGGTCAATTGACAGCTGTCAAAAAAGGGTATCTGCTGACCAGTGTCTCATGACTGTATTGCAGGTCCATGTAAACAACTTATTCAGGTGACATTTTTTTACGTTATCCACTGTTTTGGTCTTCAATTGATTGCGGGCTCAGGTCCATTTCTTAAGGTGGTTTTCAGTTTTCTTTCTGCTTTTGGCAAAAGTTGAATTACTTGAGAAATTTCTTAAAGGATCCCCCGAGAGGTATGCGTTTTGGCCATGGCTGAATCTATATATTACTAATAAGAACACTTCCGGTAGCAGAAAAATCTTTGTAACTCTACCCTATTAAGTGTAAGCACTGTTGTTTTGATGTAGAATGCATTAGGAGAGACACCTTTCTCAGTTGCTCTGAAGAGCAAGGCCTGGTGCGGACAAGCTCTTGAACTACTGCATGGTAGAGGACTGGAACTCAGTACTTCACTCCAGGACTCTGCAGGTGATACTGTGTACCACAAGTGCGCACGCTCAGGCGAACTATCGTCCATGACCTATCTGTTGGGAATAGACCACAGGGGGCCACTACAAAGGAATCATGATGGTGACACAGCGCTTAGAGCTGCAGCGCTTGAAGGCTCAGAGGTCATGACACGCACACTGGTTAACACGGCCAGCGGGCTCACCATGAAAGATAAAGTTGAAGCTCTGGAGTTGCTTGGCGTTGGTCTGTTGGCTAAGGAAATATCACGTGATTGGGATATCTCTGCAGTGGTGAGTTTCTGGCAAGAATCCCTGGAGCTTAGGCGCACGCATGGCGTTCGGCTTCCTGCCAGTGCACCTCGCGAGTTTCCGTTGGAGTATTTCTTAGAAGCGAGGACGTTGAGTGATTTTAGGTCATTTTTGTCGAATCCTAGCGCTGCTACTGCGCAAGCGCTGCAAATATGTGACCGTGTGTTGGGTGACAGACATTCCCGCCTCCCCTCTCTCCTGGGGACTATCGGAGAAAGATTTGCGCAGATCGGCGAGTTTTGTCGAAGTTTGAACATCTGGCTCTACGTCCTGGAGGTACAGCTTAAATCGCTTCCTTCATCGTCAGAAGCGGTTGAAGATGTTCTTAACACGTTCCGTTGCTTTGCGGATGCTTTTGGTTTCGTTCTGAGTCGCAGTGGGGCTGTTCTTCAGTTTAAAACAGTCCATCACGTCATCAGAAGTGTCCTCCAAGGCCTCAGAATCTATCCTGCTTTGTATGAAGCACGTGACAAACTGATGGTCTACCTCCTGCACTACCTGGCCGCCATGCTGGAAGTCGCGACAGCAGAGCGTGACGTAGTTGTTGCCATGGATACGGCCAAAGAAGTTGCTAGGGCTCGTTTGCGGAGTACAACAGGCTGCACTCTCCTTCACCTTGCGTGCAGTTCCAAAACCGAGGACATCAGCTCATTAAAAGAACACCTTCACTTCCCAAGTCTCCGAGTCTGCGAATTCTTGCTGGACAGCGGTATTGACTTGAACGTAGTAGACGGTGCTAGAAACACAGCGCTTCATGTACTACTCACCAAAGGTCACGCGGAGAAAGACGTACTTTCCTGTTTGTTAAAGTCAGGCGCTCATATGGACGCACGGAATTCTTCAGGGAAGACTGCTCTTGATCTCGCGAGATGTGAGAAAGTTCGCCATGTTATACGCACTGCTGAACTGGTCCCTAGTCTCCAGTGCCTCGCGGCTCGGAAGATCGTAGGAGAAAAGATATGTTATGAAGGAATAGTTCCGAAGAGGCTGGAATCATTTATTCAGCTGCATTAAACAAAGGAGAACAGTATAATCAAAAAAAAATGTAGCGCTTTTCAGAAACGTTGGTCTTGTGTGGTCGTGTCTGTTGTCATAGCAACAATAGGAACAACAAGGCTCTAAAAAATTAAGCAACTTTCGAGATTTCTGTTATCAATAGTTTCAGCAAAGACATATTGAATGAAATAATTTTTTTTAATTTTTTAAGAATCGTCCATGAATCACCTGTTGGAAAAAAAAGTACTGAATTACGTTCAACAGAAGCTACATCTGTAGCGTTAAAACAAAACTTGAACAATACATTAGTAGAACAGTACAACTTTCTTTAATTTTTGAGACATGTTTCTACGTTAAATCCGTCATCAGCTGCGTAACTTATTTTGAAATCATCGTTGATCGCAAATGAAATATCTTATTCAAAAAAGATCTAATTCATTTTGCTTAGCATATTTTCAAAGCTTTTGTTAAAAGCTGTATGTGCATTAAGGTCGAGGTTGAAAGCCGAAAAGATACAAAAGGAGCACGAATAAGCTACCAATAGCTATGTGAATAATGAATGAAGAAGTACAAATTTTTTACTTTTTTAGAAAAAAGAAAAAAGAAAAGCGACCCAGAACTATGAAATCTTTGAGTATGTCGATGATTTTGTTAAGTTCCATTTGACCATTCACATGGTACATGGTACTGTTCATTATTCTGCACAAGGTGGTTCTAACTTTTGAGTCTGTGGATGAAATCCTATGGTGTGACCATTCAAATGAAAGCTACTGAGCAGTACTTTCCTGTGGTACTGTGCTATTCTGCACAAGGTGATTCTAACTTCTGACTATGTGAATTAAATCTTCAAATGTGACCATTCAAATCAAGGCTGCTGAACATTACTTTCTGTGGTACTGAGTTTTATGCTGTGCAAGGTGTTTTTAACTTTTTAGTCTGTAGATGAAATCTCAAAGTGCAGCCATTGAAATGAAAGCTACTGAGCGGTACACACACAAAATGTATTTTCCAGTGGTGTTGTTAATTATGCTGTACAAGTTGGTTCTTTTTTTTTGTGTCTGTGGATGAAATCCTATGGTGCGACTATTCAAATGAAAACCACAGTGGTACTGTTTGTTATGCTGCACAAGTTGATTCTAACTTCTGACTTTGGGGATGAAATCTTCAAATGTGACCATTCAATTGAAGGCTGCTGAACAATGCTTTTTGTGGTACTGAGTTTTATGCTGTGCAAGGTGGTTCCAACTTTTGATTCTGTCACAGATGAAATCCCAAAGTGTAACCATTCAAATGAAAGCTACTGAGCGGTATTTTTCTGTGGTGTTGTGTATCATGCTGTTCAAGGTGGTTCTAACGTTTGAGTCTGTAAATGAAATCCTTAAGTGTGACCATTCAAATGAAAGCTACTGAGCAGTATTTTACAGTGGTACTGTTTATTAAGCTGTACAAGGTGGGTTTTGCTCTTATGTCTGCGGATGAAATTATGAAAGGGGTAACAACTTAAATGCAAAGCGGATTTACCAGGGTAATACTTTCCCGTGGTACAGTACTATTTGTTATGCTGTATAAATAATCCTGTAGATAAGCTCAATTGTGTGGGGTGAGGCGAAGGGAAGGGAAGGCGCAAAAGAACTAGACCCGATGGAGATGGAAACACGATTAAGAACGGAAGACGGGGGAGGGAAAGAGGAAAAATGAGTTAAACAACGAGAGGCCTGCAATTAAAAGTAAGTAAAACTAAGTTAAAGGTAAGGGAAGTGGTTCTTTTTTAAAACGTTCGGGCTGTTAATTTTTTTGGCAAAAACATATGGTAAGATCTTGAGCAACAAGAAAAACCCGTTTTGTGTGTACTTCATTTATTGAAATGATATTTATATCGCCATATTTTACACCAATAACGGACGTCAGAAAAACTCTCCTCGAATTTACAATAAATGAAACTTTGTAAGCAAATTAAACACTGTTCAGTGAAATTTAATACGTGAACTGTGTTCCTTTTTTATTTTTCCGTTTTTGAGTTGGATCGTGGCCGAGTTGTTTGGTTTCGTAATGTAAACATTGGTCCTATTTTATCCATCAGTTGTCAGCTCTCCTTGTTTTGGCACCTTCTAACGATCGTAATCTGTAGTCTTTCCCAGCCTCCACGCAAATGGCCAGTGTGTCTCGGCAGACGCGATCAAGGGCCTGGTGAACCTAAAAATCGAACCAAAGTCACGATGAGTGAGTGTTAAAATGTATGTAAAAATGGTTTTGATTGAGAGACGGGTGGAGCGAGAATGAGACAAATGTAGACGGTAAGAAGGTCTAAATTACAGGAAAATAAAGCAAATATTTATAAGTGATAGTAATTGGAAAACCTGTTGAAATGATGTTAATTTGTCTTTTGAAATTACAATTTTGGCGCTTACCGTGATAAGTAATCTGTCTGGCTTTGACGATTCGTCTCTCCAATATTGTACAAAATGGCCAAATATGAAAATCGCACCGTATAATAATTTGGTTATCGATTACCTCAAAGGCAGGGCTAGGTTCCTGATGCACAACCGCTACTGCCATTTTTTTTCTTGTTGTAATTGCCTTATATTTGATGACATAAAAACGAAGACAAAACAAAGAAACGCGAAATATTGTGGGAAAGACAGCTGGTAAAAGTGTCAATCTTTTATTGATTTTTTCCCTGGACCGTCAGCTTTAGGTCTGGAAATACAAAAAAGTTTTTGCTGCATTAGTTGTAGCTCTTTTTTCCATTCACTTTATTTTATTTTTTATCAAATTTCGGTATTTTATATCATCTAAAATATAAGACCGAAATGAAATTAAGATGACACTATCCTACGAGTCTCACTTTGATGCCAAGAGATTTCGGCTCTTGTCATCTTCTGCAAATGATTCAGTCTTTTCGCATGAAAGAGAAACTATTACAATGAAGCAAGGAAATTTAATTTTTTAAATCGACTGTTAGTTTTAGTGATTTTTCAAAGTGTGCGTTCTTTTTTGAAAGTGAAATAAAATAAATATTTCTTACGCGAAAATATTTAGTCGTTAGTGATAAACGCGAGAGGATAACAGACTCGTACAAGAAAGTACTAGAAACAAAATAAAAACTGTTCAAAATAAATCTTTTAAAACTCTTTTTTTTGTTAGAGTCCATTGAAACTTTCCGACTCCAGCCGCTATTTCTCTTTTTCCTTCAGAGTTCAACATTCTCTTTGAATATCCTCAGCCACCCCGTTTATCTACGCAAAGTTCACTGATTTCGTACTCTAAGATTTTCTGAAGATGGTTTGTTAAAATGTTTACAGCTTTCTGTTGAGAGACGTCAAGATTTTATCACTTCGAAGCAAAATTCAAAGGTTGAATTTTGTTGCAGATAAGTTTCTTTGTTTTTGAATTCAATACTTGGAGTAAAACGGAATACGCCAAAAGATGATTCAAACACCTCTTTTGTTCAACATCCATTCGTGTTGGTCCAAAGCAAGAAAAAAATGATACATGTGAGTGCTTATAAGGCAAGCAAAAGTTGTAGGAATTTGGACGCGCCTTACATTATGTGCAGGAAACAGTCTTTTTTTTTTAACTTTTCAGTTAACAGAATCTCCGACAGGAATCGCGAAGGCTCAAGAAAAATATTGATACTGTTTAGTAATACGCTCCTATCACAAATCCACCATGATATGGTAATATTCGGTTTGAGTTTTGTTTCATGTATAAGGCAAACAATTTTTTTCGACTTACCTTAACTTGTCTTTTGCCATTGACTCCAACATTTCCAATTCCAGCTGTAAAGCATTCTGTTCTTTGAGCAAACAAAGCTAGCGTGAGTAGAAAACCAAGAAAAAATACTACGTGCTTCATTCTGTAGATCTGTCTTGAAATCTAGAAGATGGAAATCGCTGGATGGTGACTAAATGGAGACGAGAGTGGTTTGTCGAAGAGCTGTTTTGTGGCTTCGCTAAATCTGACCGGTCTCTTTTATAGTGACATACTTAGAAAATTAGCACGACTTGCAATAGAATTAAAATTCTGTTTACTTGCAATTAAACCTTGCTTGCTAAATTAAGAAAGAACAGAAAGCAAATGTCTTTATTTGGCCATATCAGGGCTTACATTTCCGTAAGCTTCTTAATGCAGAAGTTAATATGAATACCATAAATAACTTCCGACGCTAACGCGCGATTGGCTGGCTTACAGCGGAAGCCTATTAACCGGCAGCAATAATTAAAAGATAACAAAACAAACCGCACAGGTTTTGCGTATAGGAAGGTGGATTACGGAAATTAAGTCAAAGAATAGTGATTTCACGGTCGTGCTAACAAACGAACATTATTACAATGACAAACATTTGTAAGTTACTTCTATTTTGTACCGGAAAAGTCCTAAACTTTGCTAAAGGCAGCTTTCACCTAAGAAAAGGTAAAAATTTCTCGGAGGCAATAAGTTGAAAGGAAAAAAATATATTCCGTTGCGTGCAGTCTGTTTTCTTTTTTTACCTTTTTTATTTCTATGGTCGTGGGAAGATTTTCAAGAGACGGAGAGAAATAGACTGTTTTTTATAGCTCCTTTATAGTTGTGTCCAACTGATGAAACTTGCCGCAAAAAACGCCAAATCCTTTTCAAGTGCATTTTGACGGCGTGTCTTTCAACGTTCTGTTTCATTTGTTGCCTTTTTATGTCCACTAAGTTTCATTTTTCATCATCGGTTCTTTTATGTTCTTCACTGCTTGCTTTCTGGTCAGAACGTGAAAAGAAAAGCCATTTTCAGCACAACTGCGCGTTTAAAAGTCGCAGTTTTTGATGGGACTATCCACACCAATTTCGGCTGTTTTTCGTAGCCTGTTTTTGGCCTTTTTTTTCCAAAAATATATACCTTAAGCTTTTCTTAGTAACTTCACATGTTTCATTAATCCCTTGCCTTAATTCGGCTATTTTGCAGCCTATTTTTGTCTTCTTTATTTAAAAAATTATCATATTTACCGTTTCTTTGTACCTTCAAAATTTCTGTTTCGTTTTACATTGCTTGCTTTTGGCTGACAAAATTCACCGTGAAAGGCTTTTCGAGGCAATCGAACTTCCTCTTTTTAATCACCAAAAAATCTATAAGTTCGGTCCAAAATCATCACCAAATATGATTTTAGGGCCAAAAACAATATTCAGAAGCATAACTCCTTATCCTGCTAGTGTACACCGTCTGAAAACATAATACACAACTTTTTAACTGTATTTAAAATTAGTATATCTATTTTTGAACGGTTTGTATCAGGGAATTCTAACATCACTTAGCCCATGCCATTTCAAATCCGAAATCCATATTTAAAGTTTCTAAAAGGTTTTTGAGGTGTTCTTTTTGCAGTTAATAATGATAAACATTATTATGATCTTTTTTTTTCGGCTGAAATCGTTGTTCTGAGAACTTCCTAAAACGCTGTCGTGCAAAACGTCAGTTTAGTACAACCTTTTTTTGAGATGATTTCAAATTTATTCAGTGATAAAACCAGTATCTGTTTATACGCGCAATTATGATTTGTTATCATGACTTTTGCACATTTACGTTGGATCGGTAATCAAAAAGGATTATTTTCAAATTGTTTTTAATTGCTTTGTCGCAAGATAGACTCATATATACTAATTGTAACTAACGAGCTGAAACACACTTTGCTGAAAAAAGATTTTTTGGTAAAATGCCCTACGTATTTTTTAGCTAGTGATCACCGACATGTTTTCAGAGGCTTCCATTTTCGCTATTTACTCACTTCTTTTTACGTTTTTACAATTAAGGTAATTTTCGAATCAACCATCCCTTGTAGAATAGCCAAACAAAAACTCGACTTCCAATCAAATTGTCAATCGTAACTTTATCATCTCAAGACCGTATGAGGATCAATTTATTAACATATCCTTTTTTTCTAAAACTACTCAACGAAAAATGTCCAACCTATAAAGTAAATTAATGTATCTTCTTTGAAGTCTCAACTGCCAGTGATCCATAACCTGGTCGTCTCTTTTGCGAAGCATCCATCTCGGTGGTAAGTTGGGCTCGCTAAATTGAGAAAGTGCGAAGACGAAAGTAAAACGGGAGGTAACTGGGAAGAGAAGGGGTGACGAGGCCTGTAATCATTTCTTTAAACGACCCGTTCCGGTATACCAGCTCCTGGTATACCCTCTGATTGGTCAGATTTGATAGATTACATCAACACTCTCAAAACGGTTCGTTCCTGTCACTCAGAAAGATGGCATGTGGTGTCCACGCGCGTGAAATAGAGGAACCCACGATAACTTCTGGTGTTGAGCGAATGTTAACGAGATTTCTCGCACGTAGGAGCGCTGAGGAAGGAACAGAAAACCTGCCTTGTGAACTTGGCGCGAGGAAAAAATGTTTTTGCAATCCTGCCGATCGGCCTCGGTCTTGCCTGATAACAAAAGGGGCAATAACATAACAGTCGCAAGAAGGAGTCATCTTCGCGCTCCAGTCCAGACTCACATTATCTAAGGATCTCTTTAGAAAAACAAGCTGGAGTTTAAAAATCGTTGCTTAAGGTGTTTCGATACAGTTTTTCAAAGGCCAAACCGATATTTTTCAAACGCCTTAAAAGTGTTTTTTTCCTTGTCCGATCGCTATAAAATTTTCACCAGTAATTGGCTGTGGATTGAAATTTGTGAAAATATACTTTTAAGTAAAATCGATATTACTATGACAACAATAAACAAAAAACTTTGAAAATGATAAAAGCCGAATTTTGTGTCATCTAGACCTGCTACTGAAAATCCAACACTAGGAACTTAAAGTTTGGTGTTTAGCAAACAATCGCCGTCAGAAGTAAAAAATTCTGTATGTTTGAATTCGACTAAAACGAAAATATATTTCAAACCTCAAATTTTAAATAGCCGTGATAGATTATTTAATAAAAACGTTATAAATGACTCAAATTGTTTTTAAGTAGCGTCAGAATGCTGCTTCATATCATATTTTGATGCAAGGAAATTTTGGTGTAAGTCGAAAAATTGAGATTTTTCCAAAGGGGTTAGTCCATGGTTTTGGTCAAAAATAGGCCATAATTTCCAAGATTTTATTTTTTTGAATATAGGGCAGGAAAATGTGTTTTATGATATTGTAGAACGAAAAAACAGCTTTCCAACTTATAAAAACATGAAGTTGAAAAAGTCGAAAAATTGGGATTTTTCCAAAGGGGTTAATCCATGGTTTTGGTCAAAAAATGGCCATTTTTCCAAGTTTTTATTTTATTGAATATAGGTCAGGAAAATACAAAAATAAAATAAAAACTTGGAAACGTGGCCAATTTTTAACCAAAACCATGGACTAACCCCTTTGGAAAAATCTCAATTTTTCGACTTTTTCAACTTCTTGTTTTTATAGGTTATAAAGCTGTTTTTTCTATCTGTTTTTTCAGCTTTCTATCCTATAAAAACAGAGAGTTGAAAAAGTCGAAAAATTGAGATTTATCGAAAGGGGTTAGTCCATAGTTTTGGTCAAAAATTAGCCATTTTTCCAACTTTCTATTTTATTGAATAGAGGGAAGGAAAATGGTTTTTACGATATTGAAGAACGGAAAAGCCGCTTTCTATCCTATAAAAACAAGAAGTTGAAAAAGTCGAAAAATTGAGATTTATCCAAAGGTTTTGGTCAAAAATAGGCCATTTCTCCAAGTTTTTATTTTTTTGAATATAGGGCAGGAAAATGTGTTTTATAATATAGTAGAACGAAAAAACAGCTTTCTAACCTATAAAAAAAAGAAGTTGAAAAAGTCGAAAAATCGAGATTTTTCCAAAGAGGTTAGTCCATGGTTTTCTTTAAAAATTTCCAATTCTCCAATATCATAAAACACAGTCTTTCTAACTTATAACAACAACAAGTTGAAAACGTCGGAAAGTTGAGCATTTTCCAAAAGTGTTACTCCTTGGTTTTGTAATGGTAACAGGACTGAGTGGAGTCCAATTCGGTCTGTAATCATACGAGTGATTAACAAAATCGGACGACCGCGTAGCGGGAGTCCGATTTGTTTAATCACGAGTATGATTACAGACCGAATTGGACGACACGAAGTTCTGTTACCAATTAATCATAACTTTAACAAAATTTGTAATATAATAGGCTCAAAACACAAGAAATTCGAAATTTTGTTTTGCTAGCAGTGAAAAAAAAAAGGCCATTTAAGCGCGCGCGTGATGGCGCGTACTGTCCAATTCCTTAGGCATGACGCGTACTGTCCAACTAAACTGTCCAATTAAGGCTGAAATCAGGGCAGTTGATAGCCAATCAGATTTGACAATTTTGTTATAGTTATGATTAGGTCAAAAATTGGCTATTTTCCAAGTTTTTATTTTATTGAATATAGGTCAGGAAAATCTGTTTTATGATATAGTAGAACAAAAAAACAGCTTTCTAACAAATGAAAACAAGAAGTTGAAATAATCGAAAACTTGAGATTTTATAAAATAAAATAAAACCTTACAAATATGGCCTATTTTTGACCAAAACCATGGACTAACCCCTTTGGAAAAATCTCTACTTTTCGACTTTTTTAACTTCTTGTTTTTATAGGTTAGAAAGCTGTTTTTTCGTTCTAGAAAATCATAAAACACATTTTCCTGCCCTATATTGAATAGAATAAAAACTTCCAAAAATGGCCAATTTTTGAAGAACAACCATTTACTAACCCGTTTAGAAAAATCTCAATAGTTTCGACATTTTGAACTTCTTGTTTTTCTAGGTTAGAAAGCTGTTTTTACATTCTAAAATACTATAAAAAACATTTTCCTGCCCTATATTCAAAAAATTAAAAAGTTCGAAAAATGGCCAATTTTTGACCAAAACCATAGAATAACCCCTTTGGAAAAATCTCAATTTTTCAATTTTTTTGACTTCTTGTTTTAATGGTTTTGAAAGCTGTTTTGTCGTTCTAAAATATCATAAAACACATTTTCCTGCCCTATATTCAAAAAAATAAAAACTTCCAAAAATGCCCTATTTTTAACCAAAACCATGAGCTAATCCCCTTTGGAAAAATCTTAATTTTTTTAACTTCTTGTTTTAATGGTTTAGAAAGCTGTTTTTTCGTTCTACAATATCATAAAACACATTTTCCTTCATTATATTCAATAAAGAAAAAATCTGCAAAAATGGCCAATTTTTGACCAAAACCATGGACTATCTCCTATGGAAAAATCTCAATTTTTCGACTTTTTCAACTTCTTGTTTTTACATGTTAGAAAGCGGTTTATCCCTTCTTTAATATCATAAAAAAACATTTTCCTTCCCTATATTAAAGAAAATAAAAACTTGGAAAAATGGCCAATTTTTGACCAAAACTATGGACTAACACCTTAGAAAAAATTTCAAATTTTGGACTTTTTCAACTTCTCGTTTTTATAGGTTAGAAAGCTGTTTTTTCGTTCTACAATATGAGAAAAAACATTTTCCTGCCCTATATTTAAAAAAGAAAAGTTCGAAAACTGGCCAATTTTTGACCAAAACAATGGACTAACCCCTTTGGTAAAATGGCAATTTTTTTACTTTTTCAACTTCTTGTTTTTATAAAATAGAAACCTGTTTTTTCTTTCTACAATATCGTAAAACACATTTTCCTGCCCTATATTCAAAAAAAATAAAAACTTGGAATAATGGCCTATTTTTGACCAAAACCCTGGACTAACCCCTTTGGAAAAATCTCAATTTTTCCACTTTTTGAACTTCTTGTTTTTATATGTTAGAAAGCAGTTTTTCCGTTCTTCCATATCATAAAAAGCATTTTCCTTTCCTATATTTAATAAAATAAAAACTTGGAAAAATGGCCAATTTTTGACCAAAACCCTGGACTAACTCCTTTGGAAAAATCTCAATATTTTTGACATTTTGAAGTTCTTGTTTTTATAGGTTAGAAAGCTGTTTTTTCGCTCTACAATACGATAAAAAACATTTTCTAGGCCCTATAAATCAGTGCTCGGTTCCGGCAATTCTACTTTTTGCAAAGAACGCTGATTACAAAAATGAAAAATGCCTTAAAATCAGGTCTTTTTTGTATTTTACACTCAAAACTGAAAAAAGGATGCCTGTTTTTAAATTTCACTCGCTGTTATGAAAACCTGAGAAAAGTGCCTCCTTTTCTCATAAAAGGCCGGACATTTTTAGTATTTGTCTTCGATATAAAGTGAACCGACTTTCTTGAGTAATATTCTTATCTCACTAATCGCAAAAATGCTGAAAGGGGAATTTTCTCGAGTTTTTTCAACTTTTTGCCTTTTTATACAAAGTCGAAAAAAGTCGATTTTTTTTGGCCTTTGAAGTATTTGCATCCAGATGAATCACTTCAAAGTTTAATTTTTGTTTTAGCACCCTCTGTACTTCATCGACCGACGAAGTTTCTTCGGTCAGCGCGGTGCACCTGGAACTTTTGTCCGATTGTTTTCGCCAGACGGCGTCACGTTCACCACACAAGCGATTCCTACCACGTCACTAGACCCTTCTTGGTGGTGGTGAAGGTCGGTCATTTTAGTTGAGATTTGTACGTGTGGCCGTCCTTAGGTAGGAAAGAGGTACACCGAGCTAACTGAGTTCGCATTCATTCGTTGACTACATATTAAGTACGTTTTCTCAAAGTCCTCGACGTGTAGATTTCGTGGTTTAGGACAAGCCTAAATATCATGGCCAGAGTACCGTTGTTTACAGTTAAAGACTTTAAAAGTTTTACCCCTTTTTTATTTCTCGTTCATGTTTATCTCGACGTAAACGTCCGACATCTTGAAACATTGCCACAACTCATTGCTCACAATTACCTGTCATTTTTGACAGCTGTCAGTCGAGAGGACCGAAGATTGGGATTCCCGCCTTTATTTGACAACTGTCCACCCAAAAGTCGAAACAAAGAAAGGCAAAAAAAAATCGACTTTTTTCGGCTTTGTATAAAAAAGACAAAAAGCTGAAAAAAACTCGAGAAAATTCTCCTTTCAGCTTTTTTGCGATTAGTGAGATAAGAATATTACTCAAGAAAGTTGGTTCACTTTATATCGAACACAAATCCTAAAAATATCCTGCTTTTTTTTAGAAAAGAAGGCAATTTTCTCAGGTTTTCAAAAGGAAGAGTGAAAGTTAAAAAAAGTGTCCTTTTTTTTAGTTTTGAGTGTGGAATGCACATAAAGACCTTGATTTTTAGGCATTTTTCATTTTTGTAATCAGCGTTCTTTGTAAAAAGTAGAATTGCCGGAACCGACCACTGATTCCTATATTTAGAAAATAAAAAGTTCGAAAACTGGCCAATTTTTGACCAAAACCATAGACTAACAATCAGTGGTCGATTCCGGCAATTCTACTTTTTACAAAGAACGCTGATTACAAAAATGAAAAATGCCTAAAAATCAAGGTCTTTATGTGCATTCCACACTCAAAACTAAAAAAAAGGACACTTTTTTTAACTTTCACTCTTCCTTTTGAAAACCTGAGAAAATTGCCTTCTTTTCTAAAAAAAAGCAGGATATTTTTAGGATTTGTGTTCGATATAAAGTGAACCAACTTTCTTGAGTAATATTCTTATCTCACTAATCGCAAAAAAGCTGAAAGGAGAATTTTCTCGAGTTTTTTTCAGCTTTTTGTCTTTTTTATACAAAGCCGAAAAAAGTCGATTTTTTTTTGCCTTTCTTTGTTTCGACTTTTGGGTGGACAGTTGTCAAATAAAGGCGGGAATCCCAATCTTCGGTCCTCTCGACTGACAGCTGTCAAAAATGACAGGTAATTGTGAGCAATGAGTTGTGGCAATGTTTCAAGATGTCGGACGTTTACGTCGAGATAAACATGAACGAGAAATAAAAAAGGGGTAAAACTTTTAAAGTCTTTAACTGTAAACAACGGTACTCTGGCCATGATATTTAGGCTTGTCCTAAACCACGAAATCTACACGTCGAGGACTTTGAGAAAACGTACTTAATATGTAGTCAACGAATGAATGCGAACTCAGTTAGCTCGGTGTACCTCTTTCCTACCTAAGGACGGCCACACGTACAAATCTCAACTAAAATGACCGACCTTCACCACCACCAAGAAGGGTCTAGTGACGTGGTAGGAATCGCTTGTGTGGTGAACGTGACGCCGTCTGGCGAAAACAATCGGACAAAAGTTCCAGGTGCACCGCGCTGACCGAAGAAACTTCGTCGGTCGATGAAGTACAGAGGGTGCTAAAACAAAAATTAAACTTTGAAGTGATTCATCTGGATGCAAATACTTCAAAGGCCAAAAAAAATCGACTTTTTTCGACTTTGTATAAAAAGGCAAAAAGTTGAAAAAACTCGAGAAAATTCCTCTTTCAGCATTTTTGCGATTAGTGAGATAAGAATATTACTCAAGAAAGTCGGTTCACTTTATATCGAAGACAAATACTAAAAATGTCCGGCCTTTTATGAGAAAAGGAGGCACTTTTCTCAGGTTTTCATAACAGCGAGTGAAATTTAAAAACAGGCATCCTTTTTTCAGTTTTGAGTGTAAAATACAAAAAAGACCTGATTTTAAGGCATTTTTCATTTTTGTAATCAGCGTTCTTTGCAAAAAGTAGAATTGCCGGAACCGACCACTGATTACTAACCCCTTTGGAAAAATCTCAATTTTTCGACTTCTTCAACTTCTTGTTTTTATAGGTTAGAAAGCGGTTTTTCCGTTTTTCAATATCATAAAAAACATTTTCCTTCCCTTTATTCAATAAAATAACAACTTGGAAAAATAGCCAATTTTTGACCAAAACTATGGACTAACCCCTTTTGAAAAATCTCAATTTTTCGACATTTTTAACTTCTTTGTTTTTTATAGGTTAAAAAGCTGTTTTTTCGTTCTACAATATCATAAAACACTTTTTCCTGCCCTATATTCAATAAAATAAAAAGTTTTAAAAATGGCCAATTTTTTGTTCAAAACCATGGACTAACCCCTTTGGAAAAATCTCAATTTTGTGACTTTTTCAACTTCTTGTTTTTATAGGTTAAAAAGCTGTTTTTTCGTTCTACAATATCATAAAACACATTTTCCTGCCCAATATTCAAAAAAATAAAAAGTTTTAAAAATGGCCAATTTTTGACCAAAACCATGGACTAATCCCTTTGGAAAAATCTCAAGTTTTCGACCTTTTCAAGTTCTTGTTTTTATAGGTAAGAAAGCGGTTTTTCCGTTCGTAAATATCATAAAACACAATTTCATGCCCTATATTCAATAAAATAAAAACTTGGAAAAATGGCCTATTTTTGACCAAAACCATGGAAGAACCCCTCTTGAAAAATCTCAATTTTTTGACTTTTTCAACTTCTTGTTTTTATAGGTTAGAAAGCTGTTTTTTATTTCTACAATATTATAAAACACATTTTCTGCCCTATATTCCATAAAATGAAAACTTGAAAAAATGGCCTATTTTAGAAGAAAAACCATGGACTAACCCCTTTGGAAAAATCTCAATTTTTCGACTTTTTTAACTTCTTGTTTTTATAGGTTAAAAAGCTGTTTTTTTGTTCTACAATATTATAAAACACATTTTCCTGCCCTATATTCAATAAAATAAAAAGTTTTAAAAATGGCCAATTTTTGACCAAAACCATGGACTAACCCCTTTGGAAAAATCTCAATTTTTCGACTTTTTCAACTTCTTGTTTTTATAGGTTAGAAAGCTGTTTTTCCGTTTTTCAATATCATAAAAAACATTTTCCTTCCCTATATTCAATAAAATAACAACTTGGAAAAATAGCCAATTTTTGACCAAAACTATGGACTAACCCCTTTTGAAAATCTCAATTTTTTGACATTTTTAACTTCTTTTTTTTATATAGGTTAAAAAGCTGTTTTTTCGTTCTACAATATCATAAAACACATTTTCCTGCCCTATATTCAATAAAATAAAAAGTTTTAAAAATGGCCAATTTTTGACCAAAACCATGGACTAACCCCTTTGGAAAAATCTCAATTTTTCGACTTTTTCAACCTCTTTTTTTTATAGGGTAGAAAGCTGTTTTTTATTTCTACAATATCATAAAACACATTTTCCTGCCGTATATTCCATAAAATAAAAACTTGAAAAAATGGCCTATTTTTGACCAAAACCATGGATTAACCCCTTTGAAAAAATCTTAAGTTTTCGACTTTTTCAACTTCTTGTTTTTATAGGCTAGAAAGCTGTTTTCTCGTTCTACAATACGATAAAACACATTTTCCTGCCCTATATTCAAAAAATCAAACAGTTTGAAAAATGGCCAATTTTTGACCAAAACCATTGAGTAACCCCTTTGGAAAAATCTCAATTTTTCGACTTTTTTAACTTCTTGTTTTTATAGGTTAAAAAGCTGTTTTTTCGTTCTACAATATTATAAAACACATTTTCTGCCCGATATTCCATAAAATGAAAACTTGAAAAAATGGCCTATTTTTGACCAAAACCATGGACTAACCCCTTTGGAAAAATCTCAATTTTTCGACTGTTTGTACTTCTTGTTTTTATAGGTTAGAAACCTGTTTTTTCGTTCTACAATATCATAAAACACATTTTCCTGCCGTATATTCAAAAAAATAACAACTTTGAAAAATGGCCTATTTTTGACCAAAAATATGGACTAGCTCCTTTTGAAAAATCTCAATTTTTCGACGTTTTTAACTTCTTGTTTTTATAGGTTAGAAAGCTGTTTTTTCGTTCTACAATATCATAAAATACATTTTTCTGCCCTATATTGAAAAAAATAAAAACATGGAAAAATGGCTTATCTTTGACCAAAACCATGGGCTAACCCCTTTGATAAAATCTCAATTTTTCGACTGTTTCAACTTCTTGTTTTTATAGGTTACAAAGCTGTTTTTTCGTTCTCCAATATCATAAAACACACTGTGCTGCCCTGTATTCAATACAATCAAAACTTGGAAAAATGGCCTATTTTTGACCAAAACCATGGGCTAACCCTTTTTGAAAAAGTTTAATTTTTCTACTTTTTCAACTTCTTGTTTTTATAGGTTAGAAAGCGGGTTTTTCGTTCTACAATATCATAAAAAAAAAATTTCCTGCCCTATTCCTGGTTTTCAGTGTCACGCTATTCAAATTAGATCAAAATAAAAATCAAAGCCGTCCAATAGATAAAGTCCAGAATCTGGGAAATGAAAGGAGGTACATATACAAAGACCCTCGCCAAAATTCAAGTCAGAGGAATATTTCGTATACGAGATATCCGAAGAAATGTTTTACCCAAATTTATAGAGATTTGTATGGAGACGCCATGCTGGTGCTCACCTGGATGAGCTCCAACATGGCGGACGGAAACCAACAGAAACATCTGTTACCGAGTTTTGCTACAAAAGCGTGAGTTTATTCCCCGAGAAACTCATAAACATTAAAGTAATACTTTTTCTAATACATGAACTGTTTAAATAGCAAAATTTCCTGAAATAAGTCATTTTTTTAACCTACATGACAGCTCTCTTGGCCGTCATGTAAATGACACGTCACGCAAAAACTTTTAAATTCAAGCGTCCTCTGTCACAAAACCAAGAACCCTTTTGAAGCGAAAATTTGTATCAAAATTAGTTTTCAGCTGCTCTAATGCATCGTGAAAGTAAAATCTCGGTGGGATCGATAGTTTTTTAGTTCGAATTGTAGTGACGTCATGTGAAAACCAACAATATTCAATAAAATAAAAAGTTGGAAAAATGGCCAATTTTTTACCAAAAACCATGCATTATCTCGTTTGGAAAAATCTCAGTTTTTCGACTTTTTCAACTTCTTGTTTTTATAGGTTTGAAAGCGGTTTTTTCGGGAATGTTTCTTTGGTCATCGCGGTGCACCTGAAACTTTTCTCCGATTGTTTTCGCCAGACGGCGTCATGTCCACCACACAAGCGATTTCTTCCACGCCACTAGACCGTTCTTGGTGGTGGGGAAGGTCGGTCATTTTAATTGAGATTTGTTCGTGTGGCCATCCTTAGGTAGGAACGAGATACACCAAGCGCTGTAGACTGCAGTGCGGGCACTACTGAGGTAACTGAGTTCGCACTCAGCCGTTGACTATATAAGTACGTCTTTGGAAAGTCCTCGACGTGTAGATTTCCTTTTTTAGGACAAGCCTAAATATCATGGTCAGAGCACAGTTGTTTAGAGTTAAAGACTTAAGGCTTACCCCTTTTTTATTTCTCGTCCATGTTAATCTTGACGTAAACGTCCGACATCTTTAAACATTGCCGGAACACAAAGTGTGCAACTGCATATGAACACTAAGTCTTGTAAATTAACGTCACAACTCACTGCTCACAATTACCTGTCATTTTTGACAGCTGTCAGTCGAGAGGACCGAAGATTGGGATTCCCGCCTTTATTTGACAACTGTCCACCAAAAAGTCGAAGCAAAGAAAGGCAAAAAAGTCGACTTTTTTCGACTTTGTATAAAAAGGCAAAAAGCTGAAAAAACTCGAGAAATTTCTCCTATCAGCTTTTTTGCGATTAGTGAGATATATTACTCAAGAAAGTTGGTTCACTTTATATCGAAGACAAATACTAAAAATGTCCGGCCTTTTATGAGAAAAGGAGGCACTTTTCTCAGGTTTTCATAACAGCGAGTGAAATTTAAAAAAAGGTATCCTTTTTTCAGTTTTGAGTGTAAAATACAAAAAAAGACCTTGATTTTAAGGCATTTTTCATTTTTGTAATCCGTTTGTTTGCAAAAAGTAGAATTGCCGGAACCGACCACTGATTCATCCCCCCCCCCCCCCCCCCCCTTCCCCCACCTCATAAACCGTTACCCAAAATTAAAAAAACATAAGAACTAGTTTGGACCGCAAATAAAACGAAAAACAGAAGTAGATTTTGTTTTTCGTTTTTTGGTATATTTTTGCAAGTAAAACGAAAAAGGGAAAACGGAAGTAAATTTTCGTTTTTCGTTTTTTTTGTATTTGTCTGTTAGTAAAACGTGACTTGGCTATTTCTGTTTTTGAATATAAAATAGAAATTTAAAATATTGTGTGGATGAACCGTGCACGGAGCAGGCACTCTGGCAGTGACAGGTTTAACGCATTTTTTCTGATTGAACGTATAACTGTTCCTACGAGGCTTACAAGAAGAAATCTAAATGCTATCTAAATAATGAAGTCGCAGTCAGGAAAGTCCGTAGATATGGGAGTGAACTTCTTGTTTATTGAAAATACCCTTTCCCTGATCTTTGTTTTCTCACAAATTTATCTGTACTTCAGTCGAATTGCCTTTTTTTTATTGCAATTATAATTATACTTTATTTAGCTGAGGTAGATGATCATGACAAGTTCCACAGTTTTCAACGTCATAATTCACATATCTCCCTAATGTGCCATGGAGTCCTCGTCCGAGATCTCTTGTGAGTCATATCACTTCTGGCCCCGATGTAGCGGCACAACAGTTCAAGATTTCTCCTAGTCTGGCGGAGAAAGAAAAATAACTTTACAGTCATGTCGACATTCTTAGTTTCATCCTCGGAGACCCAGGGGCAGATAGTGGGGGCGAGGGAAAGTCTAAACGGAGGGGAAAAACAATGTCTTACCAGACAGTTCCAAACGGTCGCCGCCGTTCTGCCTTCTGACTGGGCAGAAAAACACAAACGTTTTCTGGCACCAATCAGAAGGCAAAACGACGGCGACCGTTTGGAACTTGTCTGGTAAGACATTGTCCCCAGGGGCTCTTCTCGCCGTTCTTTACTTTTCTTCGTGCCATATTTTCTGCCCGTTTAGACTTTCCCTCGCCCCCACTATCTGCCCTTGGGTCTCCGAGAATGTCTTAATTAGCTGTAGACCTCTAAAAAAACGTTTCTTATTGTCAGATCGGTAAGGTTTTAACAATAAATGAATAGGAACAAAGAATTCTTTACTTCTGAGATAAGTTATTTCTTAAAGTTCGTGTGTGGAAGAAGAATATATCAAAGAGGCAAACTGAAAGAAAGGAGCACACATTCACCAACCCACGGCCTGGCCAGTACCTTACGCATGCGCTCAACCATATCCCCCGGGCAGTGTCAGCCATGGACATCTGCTTCACCCTTATTGGAGCTCAAAAGCATGGCATAGCCTTCAGGTCTATGAATGAGCGAACCCGTGTTTCAAAAACCCTTTACTGCCGAGGCGAGTGAAAACAAGCAAGTCAGCAAATAGCTTGATTAGAACCTTCGACAGCTATTTCGCCTTTACTGGATCGAATACGCCCACTGAATTTCACCAAGGTCTGTCTATTGCATATACTTTGGCCTGAACTTCTTTTTAAGCTATGTTTCATTGCATCCGAGCCACCAAACGAATTGACACATCTTTATACATAGGCGTACGGGCAATTTTTTGCCAGGGGGGGCGGTAAACTATTTGCCCAAAAAATTCTCGCAAGTTGCCCAAATTTTTAAGAAACAGTGGAAAAGAAACGAGGCCAAACGATGCAACAACGTAGGCCGTACTGGCATATGAAGGTGGCTCGATACTGTAACAGTTTTTCAGGGTCAATACCTCCCAATTTTGAGCATAACTACGTCGCCATAGACAAACATTTGGAAAAATTGCTACCATAGTTTTATTAGATATAGATGAAAATTTATCATAGGGTTTTACATCAGAGTTGTCATAGCAACGAAATGACGCCATTGTCTATAGGGTGCGTTCGATTGGGAAATCCGAATTTCTAAATCCGTTCTCAGGGTGGATTTCAATTAAGAAATCCAAATCCAGATTTTTTGGATTTCCCTTTTTGTCATTCGATTGGGAAATCCGAAAAAGGATTTGCTAAACTGTTCTCGTGAACAGCGGACTATCTTGTGAACGGAATCTATAAAAGAGTTATCGGGATATTTTGGGATGAAGTTTTAGAAATATGCTAAAAAAAAATGTTGATGTTTGGCCGTTATCTGTAGAAAACCAATTTTTTTTTAAATGCAATTTCACCTCATAGTAGCTTCGATCTTTTTAAAAACGTGTGTAAAAGATCATGGAGATAGCTCCGGCCGATCGCTAGAGAGAAGGATCCCATTTCTCATTAGTATGCAACGAGGTGCTCTTGTTAGCGGTTTTGTAACTGATTTCGGTCTACTTTTATAACTTATCGTTTGATAGATTATTAAAAAAATTTAATATTCTTCTCGTAATTCGAGCTGAGTACTAGTCAGACACTTCTTCATTTTCACACTCACTGTTGCTGATGCTATCTGCCATACACTGTTCTACGGGCGGAGATGATTCTAGAAAGATATGCGGAAGTTTATTCTAATTAATTCACGACTGGAAAGAGCGCATTCCAGTCAGTGCAGTGCAGTGCAGTACAGTGCTCAACAATAAAAAACTATAAATATGTAAATCAACAAATGATACCCTTCCCTATAACCAGAAACTCATCACGTGCTAAGCAACCACTGTGAGTGTCTCGAGAGAAAGTAACTGGATTATTACGCTGACTTCAGGATTTTTTCAGATTAAAATAGAAAATATTTGTCTCTTTAAACTAATAAAAAAAAAACACAGAAACGTCTTTAAAAAATGGCTTTTCCCAAATTTTCTCTTGCTGCCCAAAAAATCTGAGTTGCCCAAAATTTGGGGGGGCTGCAGCCCCCCTCGCCCCCCCGGCCCGTACGCCTATGTCTTTATAAGTTTTTCCTAGGTTCGATGTAACTTAAACAACTCCCTTTCATTGACTTTCCATGCACTAATTTGCGAATTCTCTACAAAGCGTGTTTTTTCTTGATAGACTGATAACCATCTTCAGGTGTAAATGATGTTTTTTTACTCACGAAGGAGGTTATAATTGAAAACATGTCTTTGGGAAATTGTGCAGGTGTTGCTTAATTGAGTGATGATGTAGTTTAACAAAACACTTTCACCGAACTGTTTCATCCATTTAATCGAATTTGATACCAAATATAGAAAAAAGAACGTCCCTAAGTCAATGAAATTTGTAATAAACCGGACCAGAAACCCTTGATGAAAACGAAAAGAAAGAAAGAAATATTCAACGGTCATGAGGTCTTTTCCTTGTATCCCAGTATCATTTTGTATCTACAAACCGACCTAATTTCTCATGATATTTTTTTCGGATAAAAGTCAGAACCCAGACGCTAATTTCTAACAAAAATGCAATAAAATAGGTGGAAATGATTTACAACGATTTTACCGATGGGTAATCTGTCGTCTACAAACAGAGCTGGTGTTTCTTGATTATTATGACCGATGTGAAGGCACTTATTAACTTTCTTTTTCCTTGCGAATTAAATTGCAAGTGTTAGTACAACTCGTACATGAACATTGTTTTGAGAAGTAATTGATTTGTATCGGCCGGCCGCTACCTTTTTCTGAATTATTTCTTACTGATAAAAAAAGTAACGAAATTTTTAATAAAAACTGTCTTCACGAAAAAGCAGCGTAAATTTATTTAATAGCTTTGCCACGGTTCTCCAGTTACAAGTTATTTCAACGTATTTTATCTCCATTCACTGGTTTGTCACTCCGTCCAAATGCTGAATCATTTTCATAACTGAAGCAAGTCATCTCCTACCTTTAACACCTCGTTTTTCCAATTTTGACTGAACGAACGCTTTTTCCCCAGTCTCAAGTTCCCAATTCCAGCCGTAAAAGAAGCTGATTCCTGAATAGTCGCCCATACTAAGACCACAGCGATCAAAAAACCTCGCAGATTCATTTGTAAAATCGTTCGTTTCTCTTTCTTAACTTTTGACTGAAAAGAAATGACGTTGGTCTCTCGTGTTTGGATGCGTTTTGAAATGAAAGGGATTGTTTGAGACATGGTCGGTTGGGACAGATCAGGTGGGCGGAAATTAGCTCATTGTTTACACCAGCTTTTTTGACAAAAACTGTATTATGTTCCGGCTATTGTGAAAAATTCACATAAAGGTATTTTGCACTTATATTTATTAAATTTTCACAGTCTGTTAAGTTTCGTAAGTGAAATCTCAAAGAGCAAAAGGAACATTTGTTACCAAAGTATGCCGTTTCCTTGTATCCCAGTATCACTTTGTATCTACAAACCGACCTAATTTCTCATGAATTTTTGTCGGATAAAAGTCAGAACCCAGACGCTTTATTTTAAGAAGAGTATTTTTGTAATGAAATTATGTTTTCACTACTCTTTTTTAAATAGCTTGCTTTTATTTTCTTATGTTATTTATTGCTAAGCCTTCAGTTTCAAATAAAATGAAATAAAACAAAGATAACACAAATGAATTTTTAACGCAGACGTAAAAATGGGCTCTTTTGCCATGCACAAACAAAACAAGGAATCTAAGCTAACGAGACAATATGTCTATCCACAACTTAGGATAAATCAACGAAATGTTCTGAAGATGTTTTCTGTAACTTATTTCCACGACATTTCGATGAAATTATAGATTTACTGTTTGCAAGACTGACTGCCGGGCGACAGGAAAGCGTCAAACCGAGAAGCCAAAGTTTTGGACTGGCGGATTTTACTTTTATATCGGTCCTTCATACTTCAACTTTTGTCGTACGATAATGCCTTTTTTTAAATAAATTGAGTGGTTGTAAATCATTAATGATTAGAAACTTAGATTAGGGCATCTTTTCAAAAACATTTTTACAAAACAAAGCAACGGTTCTCGCGCTCGATCTATAAAGTATATATATTACATTACCAGCACAATATATGCAAGAATGGGCTTTGAGATAGTGCATTATTAATTTGAACACTCTAAAAAATTGTGAAGGTTCTGTCCATACATATTAACAATGTTTTAGCAGTTGATATTTTGAAGGCGAAAGTTTTTGTTTTGCAATTAATATGTTGGTCCAGAAAATTCAGAAAGCAGGCAACGCTATATAATAGCAGCAAGCTATAAAATATACTACTTTTTTTTACTGAGAATTCTATAAAAACAATACAAAATTTTACGGAAGAAGGCAGCGGGAAGGGGGTGCTTTCCCCTTGACCACTCCTAAATACGACCAAGGGTAACGATATCATCATAACCGATTAAGTCCAGTTAATGAAGATCAGGCCCTGCTCGCAATAATACGACGAAAATTAGAGTCAGTGGCGTCTGCACAAAATTTGAAAATTTTGTTATCACCAATTTTTCGTTTTCGCAGCCTTGTTCGATCTTGTACGCATCTGAGACACGCGACGAAATTTTTCGCATTATGAGAAATTTGTGACTATGCGAAAAATACAGAATAAATTCTGTATTAGATTGGTCATGTTAGCGAAATACTGATGAGCCGACGAAGGAAAGCTCTCACGAGGCAAAAGGACTTTTGTCGCCTGATAAAAAATTGTAGGCGTCCAAATATTCTCGACGGCATCTTTGAAGTTTAGTGAGAGTTGAGAAAATTTTGGTAGGTGAAAAAAATCGCTTGCAGTTGAACGGACATTGTTTGGGCAAAAAGGAAAAAAATGTGTATGGTGCGAACAGGGCTTAACTATTGTCCATCTAAAGCAGTCTCTGCCTCAACTCCTCCTAGCTCCTTTCACTGTTTCTTTCGACAGCCAAACTTTGACGATTTTGGCGTTTACCTTGGTCTATGATTCGATATAACTGCGGTACCCTTTTGGAGAAGCTTAAGCTTGTCCACTAAAATGTTTTTATAAGATTCAAGTTATTTTTCCTCTAAAGATGAAACTGTCAAATTCTTATAAACTTGGGTCAGTATAGAATATTTAAATAACCCGCTCCAATTTTTTTTATATTTACATTTTTTTAAGCGCAATATAACCTGAAGAATCTCGTGGTTGTTTTCATAAAAACGTTCGAAACCGATATAAATGTCAGCACTGTATTTAAAAGCAAAGTCCGCAATGATATCGATGTCTGCGTAAACATCACTTCAGTCCAATGGAATGTCTTTGTCTAGGCTTTAGCTAACCCCTTGTGCTTGTGCATGCGCAGTTCATGGAGAACACTATCTTTCATAAATTCCACGAGAGAATCGTTCATTAGGCCAGGTGGCCACAGGTTGTTAAAGTCGAAAGGATCTTCAGAGCCTGGATTATACATTTTTTCAACCAGGGCTTCCAGATTAAGCGCTTGGGATTCTTCTTGCCTCATTATGTACTTCATCGTTTCAACCACACCTCTGATTGCTTCAAGCATACGGTGTCGCATGTTCGGCTCAGGATTCAGCCGGACCTTTAAGAAGATCACATCCCACAACGCTTCAAGCACCTCCTTGAGCTCCATATCGTCTAAGTTGTGCTTTTCGACCATTTCTTTGACATCCCAAACTAAGTTTTTTTCGACAGATTCGAGAGCTTCAATAGTGTCGAAATGGGCGTCGAAAGCTAAACTGATTACCTGTAGGCTTATACTCAGGTATTCATCTTTTAAATCGTGAAAGCGATTGCTTGGTCCTGCGATGTTTACGGAATTGGTGTCGTCATTGATTGCTTCCGTTTCCTCCCCATATCCTTGTTCTGAAGCCGTTTTGGCCTTTGGTTTGCTGCCTAAATTGCTTTCCTCTTTTTCTAGTTGTGCTTGATTTGAAAGCGCCTCCTTCTGAATCAACTCCTTCGCGAACTGCATCGTATTTTCCAACATCGTCTCAACTTTTTCTGCCAGTATGTCAAGAATATCAGGATCATCCACGTAGTCAACACCAAATAAGTTGTAAGTTCTTACAAAGAAGTGTGGTAATTCTTTCTTTCTGAGAGCTTGTAGGAGGTTTGTTAAGAGCTTCTCCACGCACTCGACTCTGTTACTTTCGGTCCACAGTTCGGCACCGGTTTCCTCGATTGTTTGCAGAAATAGGTTCTTCAAGTGAAATGTCACCAAACCCTTTGGATCCTTGAGAAAGGCACGATGAAATTTCTTCAAGCATCGGTAACATTCGCGCTGAATGTCATTCATCGCTTTGCTTAACAGGTATTCTGCATGGTTAAAGGCAATTCTGAAGTCACATTTTGGATTTCCGATATATTTTGGAGGCTTTACCACTAAATGGAAGCCGTCGTGAACAACTTTCTCAACCACGTGATGGGAAGGCCATTTTCGTTCTCGTTTGAGCCAATCTCGTGCAACCTGCGGCCATCCGGTGCACCTGAGGGCAGGGACGAAATCCAATCCACCTGCAATCGGTTCATTTACGGCTCCTTGTGCATCTGTTGCCTTCCACGAAGCCTTTCTTTCTTTATCCAGTCCAATCAGATGGTCGGCAAGGACGCTGGTCTTTGCTGCAGTGTCGTTCATAAACTGCGGATAACTTAGTTTGCCTTTTTCTGACAAGGGCTGTTGTCCTGTGTCAGCCGTCTCACTTTCACCAGTGTGGCTGTCGTTGGTCCAATCCTTCCTTCTCCTTTCTTCGTCCTTCTTTAGAAGTATTTCATTTTCTTCCTTTAGCACTAGGGTCTGACAGAGTTCTGCTAAACCTCCCGCTTTTGATTGATCTACGATGGCTCTTAATTCCTTGGCAGTTTTTTGGTGGAAATCTCCACTCCCTTTGCTTTGGTTTTGTGTTAGCTTATTTTGCATTTTGAGAAATTTTATCAAGAGCTGCCAACCGCGATCACTTGAAAACATCTCTAGCATCAAGGCCCTTGGATCGTCAAAGAGACCCTTTTCACGCCAGGACGTCTTACTCTCAATAACAAATGCTATGTACTCGTACAAAATTTCAGCCATCTCTTTTGTGTATTTAAGTCCATTGGCCATTAAAATATAGTGAATAATCCATTCATATCTGGTAGGGTCCAACTCAGACATGTCAAGTCCCATCCTTCCAGAAAGATGACCAAACCATTGCGTATATTCCAGCTGAGCAGCCGGGCGGGCCTCTTTGTTCTTAAATTCCGCATCGACATCTAGGCCCCATTTCCCCCGACCTGCAGCCTGACATAAGCTATCTATAAGCTTAAACAAATAGGGTGCTGATGTTCCGTAAATTAAGGGATGTAAATTCTTGATGGCTGAAGTGGCGACGTAGGGCGTGTCTTCAACAAGACAGGACTGTAAGAGATGATGATCCCTTCCTTTAATTCTAACATGCAGAGGGTGCTGAGGTAAATATTCGATCATTTCGTCGTGAATCAACAAATCTTCCAATTTGGAGGTGATCACAATATCCAGATCTCCAACATCATCGGCTGCTAAGCTCTTCAAGTCTTCAATGGCGCTTCCATAAGGTCGAAACAGAAAGCAATTTTCAAACTGGGCATGGTTGAGATATTCCGGCATCAGGTGGCACACGTTCACCAATGCATTTTCAGTGTATTTCTTCCAACATTCACCCTCTTGTCCTCGATCTCCTAACATCTTGAAGATAACGTGTAGATCCCCAGTTTTCCCTGCAGTCGCCATCATTTGTCGTCGGGTTCAAATGGCTTCACAAGATCTGACTCATATATATATAGGGAAATAAGGGGATTATATTTCTACCTTATTTTTAAACTGTTACTTAAATCTTGGCTTTGAGTTGGCTTTGACAGAATGTGTTTCTTAAATTAGCATATTATTCTTATGAAGAGCTTGGAAACTAAAATTTGACCGTATTTTGTTTTTTTCAATAAGGGTATAGGTATAATTTATAATCCCAATTGAACTGAGAGGATTATTGGTCTGTAAAAATCAATATTTCGGACCAAAATTACACGGCAAGATGTTCAATTTTAAATCTATTTTGAAGAAACTTAATTTAATCATTGCCCAAGTACAGGCTTTTTGTCAACTGCACCAATATCAGGGAGTTTTATTCTCGGTTTTTAGCTGAAAACAGTGGAGGCTGGAAACCCTTTTACGTCTCACTAATGCAAAACAGAAATGCTGTGATTTGAAACAGAAATTAAATGCCCGCTCTGATACAAGATTGGAATTCGTGCCAGAACAATCTTCTGAGAGCCGTGGCATTGGACTGCAAGGATAAAAATAACTGTTTATTCACAAAGGAAAAAGAAGGTGAAGAAGTTAACTCTGTCTAGTTCATCTCCAAAAGCATATTAATAAAATAAAATTAAATATGAATAATCTATTTACATTCTGTTTAAAATACAAAAAATATTCTGCCGCTGGACAGGTCTAGATAATTTAACATTCGGCTGAAACACTGGTTATAAAATAACGCCTGATTTTATTCTTAAAAATGTTTAAGTCTTCCGCCTCAGCGATTTCTTTAGGTAAACTAGGAGTAATCGGAGCTTAGGAGAGTGCATTCGGTATGTTTGTTAGGCGTACAAGTAGCAGTTGAGGGGGAACAGTGGTTGCGATATAGATAAATATGATTATGGCATATTTTGAACGTAAGGGTTGCGTGCAGCGAAACCTCTATTTAAACTGTGTATAATTATAAGAAGGTTTTGAAAAGATATCGTATGGTTCGACATCAACTGCTTGTAATCGGAGGAGACATTGGCCAGAGTGCATCGGGCGTGTAAATAGAACATTTTGTTTTACTGGCGCGATTACAGGGAGCAGTGGCATAGACCGTTTAGTGCTTAACCCGGTATTCTTTTTCTTTCTTCAAAAACATTTCTTCGGATAATTTTCTCTGTTATTTTTAAGAGCATCCAATCATCAACTTGTTGCCAAATTGAATTAAATTGAAGTTACTGTTTTAAAAGCTTTCACATCTGAATTCAAACTTCGCACTTACCCTGTGAAAGCCTTCTATGGAATGTGTGTGCTGCTCACATCAATAACTTTTCCATCAATTTGGTCGAGCGTGTTGATTTCAGTGACTCGACAGTGGCGCTACTGTGGGCTGGTTTATAAGTTTTTCCTAATAATCAACATAGAGTTAAAGTGTTCGTTTGTCCGGTGCCAAAAATATCACAAGTCATGATCAAACGGCGCCGCCGAGCTTCACATCTCGGTAGATTTACTTTGTGACACAACGGCCACCGAGCTACACAACTTGATAATTTACTTCACATCTCTGTAGATATACTTAGTGGGACAACGGCTGCCTAGCTACACAACTCGGTAAATTTACTTTGTGGCACAACGGCCGCCGAGCTAAACTGGGTTTGATGCATGCACCAGGTGACAGTCCAAAGACAGTGACGAATCATGTTGAAAAATATGAAGGATTAATCCAAAGTAAAATTGACAGCAAACTTCTGAAAGATGAAGGCTTTGGACGATTCAGCAATCACAGATCGATGTACGCTTTTCGAAGATTCAGAAGATGAACTTACGAAGACAGAATATCAGACCTCAGCAAACCTTTGAAAGATGAACGCAACACGTGAGTTAGTTCGCCAAAGTGAGGCAAAACGTGAGCAAGCGCCTCAAAGCGAGGCAAGTATGTGTCGACGACGACGAAAATGCAATCTGGAAAAAACTTCCCTTATAAATTGCACAGGACACCCAATAATGCATAAAACACCCAATTAGGGGTTGCGTTCGAGGTACGAGAACGCAATTATTCCATTTAGCAATTATGCAAAGACGAAAAGAGAATTTAAACCTATTGAAAGTCGTAAAACAGACTTAAGTTAAGTTGACACCGTCTGGTTTGGTCAGTTGGGAGAGCGCCGGTCTGCCGAGCGGGAGGTCGAGGGTTCAAACCCTGGCCAGACCAACACTCAGGGTCTTTAAATAACTGAGAAGAAAGTGTTGCCTTTGTGATGACATCTGCAAATGTTCAGTCGTTCTAGTCTTGTCGGATAAGGACGAAAAACCGTAGGTCCCGTCTCACATAACTTTCACTGATTTGTTCTTGTTCCCACGTAAAAGAACCCACATCACCATTCGAAAAGAGTAGGGGTCGTAGACCCCGGTGATGTGGCCAACCTTTACGGGTTGTGGGATTGGTTAGGGATGACACCTCGCATGGGACCTGAGTCCTGCTCGTGCACATTCCCTCTGGGCAGGCCTGTGTCCAGAAAAGCTGGTACATAAATGAAAAAAGGTGGTTAGGTCTTGAAGGTCGAAAGTCATGAGCAAACGTGAAAAATGTTGAGGGATCTAGTCCATTCAGGCTGTTTATTGTCTTATAATACTACGTGAACGAAGAGAATACTCTTCTTTGTTGAAGTGTTGGTCATTTTAAGACCGATAAGGAGCTCTTCGTAGGGGTATGTCACGCCTAACGATAACCATTGATTTTAAAATGGACGTAATAAAATAATAATTTAACATGTTCAACTTGCGCAAAATTGCATCCAAGCTGTTTGATCTTTGAGCGAGAAGAATCTACCAAAAATTAGGCACAAAACTTTTCAGAAGACCATTGGTACTTAGAAATTGCCTTTAGGTTTTGTTGATACCCTCGCATGGAAAAATTGACCTAGCTCAATGCAGCTACAACCCGCTCAAACTGTCAGTGGCTTTCAGTACGTTAACAGACTAAATAATGCGTTGTGTAAACCTCATAAGGTGTCCAACCCGATGTTATTTAATGCCAACCTTAGAGAATTACTACGCTAACGGTTGTAAAAGAAAAAGGTGAAGGTCAGTAAAGTTAATCGAAACGATATCTGAGAGTACCCGATGATCAAGAGAAAAACGTAACCCTATAAACCAAAATTTTTTGGGAAAGTCGACACTGCGAACTGGCAACGAGTTGTTGAAATTCACTTTCGAAGTCGAAATTATATCTCTATATACTTTATCACCTAGCTTATCAGTTTGATACATCGATCGATGGAAATTACTTGCAACCCATAACTTATCATACGGCTTCATCATGTTCAAACAAAAGGGTATTTTTTTTTCTGTTATTTTCATTACTAGAAATACTGCACTTAGACTGGGAAGCAATGGTAGTAAACTCGATCTTGAAAAAAATGCGAAATTACAAAGACATGAACTTAATGCGAAAACCAGTTGTTTCAAAACACAGAAACACATTGAGATTGAAAGGAAACTAGAGACTATCTTTTTGGGTGAATCGATCTGCAGATCAGTTTGGCGTCGTTTGTATGACATTAGGGACTTTAAGATCCAACGACGCGGACGGCGACGAGAACGTCCGAAAAACAATAGGTTTTATAAGCAAAACAACAGCTTTGCACGTGCATCACACTATTTTTGTACATTTCTTTCCCGTTTTTGCACGACTACGACGTGAAAATGCCTAATTTCGTGTTTTATGGAGCACGTAAACAAGCAACGACGAAATTATATTTCTCTTTCTGAGCTTCGATATGGTCCCTTGAAATTCAGCTTCAGAAGGGTTCGCCTACATTTGACAAAGTATTTGGGTACGAATAATCCTTATAAAGACCAAAAGAACGCAAATACACTTTTTTAAGCGACGTTCTCGTGGCGGTCGCGTTGTTGGATCTTAAAGTCCCTAATAGTATTTCATGACGCAGAAAATTATTGATGGGTGTCTAACCATAGTTTGCTTTTTCGAAAAGGCCCTATGATAGGGTCTTATAGGGATACCCGTTTCATTTAGGAAGTAGAAATAACTGCCGAGGCCTCCTTGAGCCTACCTGAAAAACCCACGAGGCTGGCAAAAACAGCTTCAACTTCCCGTTTCTCACGTAAACATTGAAAGTTCAATTAGTTATCAATGTAGGTTTATCTTCCTGTAACAAATGTATCATATACTTCAATAGTTAATTCCTGTTTTAATTGGGACCACACGGAAAAGTGTTGCACGCCAACATTACTACTGAAAATTTATTTAGCTCTCACCAGTGGTATATGATTTTAGTGGAGGTAACGCTCAAGTTTGAAGTCTAAATTCAATTTTAGATGACTCCATTTCTTTTAGTTTAAGTGATACAAACTTCCGCATTTTGTCGATGATAACTGAGTGAGGTCAGCAAAGGCTTTTAAGAAATCAGGAAAAAGACTCGCGGTTTCCTCCTTTTCAGCTGATATTATAATTCTGTTGTCATATTTAACTACTCCCAATTCCGCTTGGCAGACGGATTTAGCTCATTTATTACGATAAAATAATCTACAGGACACAGTTTAAACTCTCCTTCTCTCAACGCGTGTTAGGTTTTGGGTTTTCAGAAAAATGGAAAATTTTGTCTCACATGCAACTTTTAGAAACGCTAACAGTGAGAGTTTGCGTGCTCGCCTTGAAATGTTAGAAACAGTAAATATCTTAAGCATAACCGTGAGTATCGAAAAGAACCCAAAAATTCTGCTTAAGCTAATGGTCACACTACGATTTCATCCAAAAAAGACTCAAAATTAAAAAACTGAAAACCAGTTGAAGAGCTTATTATAATAAACAGTACCACCGGAAAGTACTGCTCGCTAGCTTTCATTTGAAAGGTCTCACTTAAGAATTTTATCCCGGATAAAACTTTATCCCAGTTCTCACTTTTGAGCTGTGGGACAGCTCAAAGGTTAGAACCGCCTTCTTTAACACGAATACCTCCTGCTTCCCTCCCCCGACCGTTTTAATATCAGGAAAGCATCGTTCAGCGGCTTTAACTTAATGGTCACATTTGAGGATGTCGTGCAAACACTCACTGGAACCATGATTCCCTAACATAAAAAGCATGGCATATAATTTTGTCTTGTAACATTCCCTTAAAGACCACGATACATTTTATAACCAGTGATTTGAAGTCTACTTGTAAGAGGTTTAGCTAGTACTCTGTTTAAAATTATTATTTTAAACATATCCTATTGCCCAAGGCTTAAAATATTTTTCAGGATTAACAGTTATGTCCGGGACGCAAACCAGAGTACTCAGGATGCTAAGAAGGGCGTAATTAGCTTTTAAAGCATGAAATAGATACATTATGCAGGACAAAAAAATAAATAAAACAATTTTGTCCCTTTTCAATTTCAAAATCTTTCAATCACATTTATTTCCATATTGTATAGAATGATATGTAGAATAATGTCTATAGAGGAGTTTATATTAAGGTGATATGATACACATGATTTTGGTCAAGTGAATGTCTCTGAGGTTAAGGATATATTCAAACACAAGATCCTATGAAAAACAATGGCTACCAAAGTAGTTTGCGCAGATGTAATGAGGATGACTCAAACTGTTTCCGAAATTCAAAAGACCCAGGAAATTCTTGTAAAGAAAACCAAAGATAAAAATACGATTTGCTTTAGAAACTTAGTTGCAAAATTATTTTTCGCAGAAAAGAAATAAAATAGTCGATTAAAGAAGATTTTTTGGGGTAAGGTTGAAGTTGAAACAGAAATGCAAATTAGTGCAACACTTTATTCATGGGCCTTATGGTTCATGTATCAAAACATCAAACTCCTCGCCCACCATTGAATTTCAAAATGCAAATTTAAATCTATTCTTAGCTGCAGTATTTTAACGTTTTCTGCACAATTACTATTTAGTGACAAAGAAAATCATAACTTTCTATACTAGAGAATTCTCGCTGATGTAAAACGATTTACCACAGTACGCGGGGGTGCTGTGGGCACTCATGAATGCGTCGTCTTGGTTATCAAAACATAGGGTACTTTTGAAGTGTTTCAATCCACTTTACCTGTACTTTGCAGGAAATGAGCACTTAAACGTGTTGTTTGTTATCGTAAGAGTATTTCGCTCAGTGAAGGGCATTTTTACTAATTACGAAATTTAAACTCAGGAAGACGCATTCGCTATAAGATAAAAGAACCTTGGATCGTAACTTCGAAACAGCGGGAACATCAGCTCTAAAAAGCATGGATCATAAAACGGCTCTCGTTATATTTATTTTAGCTGTACTTGTGGTTGAATGCCAAAGTATGGGAGCCGGCGAAATGTTTCAGAAATATCGGAATGGAAAGAAGAGAACTGCTAAGGTATGGTGGACATTTTGAAAAAAAAAAATAAGTTTGCTCAACTGTAAGAACACGGAAAAATTGTCAGTATGGAGGGCTTCCCTTGTCGTTGTACTGTCCAGCAGTTTTAGGATCCCTAATCAATGAAGTTCTAACTTTTGCATCGGTGGACGAAAATCTATGATGTGCCATTTAAATAAAATTTCCATGACAGTTACGTTAAGTTGTACCATCGTTTTTCAGAATTTCCAAAAATATGGTTAGAAGTTGTTCTTTTATCTTGGCTTGGACCACATGGGCCAAGTGAAGAGAAATTTGGAAAAAGGAATTTATGAACAGAAAATGCTAATTGATTTCTCTTTTCTAAAAGTCCTTATTTAATTATTCTTTCAAAAAAAAGGACAGTTAACGTTACAACAGGAGTTGAATTACACCTCACTAAAGTTGTGAAACCTTTATATTTGTCTAATCAAATACAAAGCGTTATATTGCGACCAAAAAATACAGCTGAATACGTTATTGTTACTTTCGAAATTTTAGCGATTCCACTTAAAAATTTCTCGTGAAATCAAGGGGGCGAAATTTGATAGCCTATAGTTCTATTTCCTGGGAATCAATTTGAAAAAATTGATGCCACACAAATTAAATTCATTTTAAATTCAATTGAAATGCATATCATATGACCTTAGTCACTGCACTGCAGATCTTTGTAATATATAATGCTGTGCTTTAAAGCCACAAAAAAATGCGTCTGTTAAAAATTTGGTTTAAGTTTAGGGCAAGATTATTGCTACGCTTAAGGAATTATAAGCATTGGCCCGAATACATAAAGACTGAAAGTTTCTCACGATAAATTATTTCTTTTTGCACGATTTATCTGCCAAATCGTACGCACGGTACCCTATTGTTAGCATGTACAAGTATACTGAACTTTATGCATCATTCTCGTCGCTAGGCATACTGGGTGAAGAAACTGAGCAAAGGTTTCTTGTAGATTGTTTTTTCGCACTGATATGATTGTAGTAACTGGCCTTTCTTCTTTGTAGTGCCCTGTTATAACTTGCAAGGGACACGTCTTTTGGTAATAATTTAACTTAATTTATTTCAGGGAACATACCAACTACATTTGCAAAGGAAAAAGAACATTTGTGAAGTTTTGAACAAGTACTGCGCCACTGATCCCGAAGAAAGTGAATATTCGAGAAATCTTGGCATGAAGTGATAACAAAGAGCAGTGCAGGGAAACAATGTAAAAAGTACTTGAGGTCAAAACTTGGAGATACTTAAGAAATGATGCTTCTCTGAAAATAATAATAATAAAAAAACAATACAACTGAGCAATAAAGATTTTCTCTTATTTAGTAACACATTGCGTTTTGTTCTTGATGTTATAATAAAGAGCTTTAGATTCTAAAAGATGGATACGACAACTGACGAGTACGAGATTTTCCCAGTAAGAAGTACTCGCGCGTGAACCGGCTTCATTTTGGCGGGAAAAAGTGGTAGCCGTAGTCACTCTACCACGAGTGTTAGCGAGAATGTCGAAATAGCGGAATCAAGTTATTAAATGTTAAAAGTTTTATCATTTTGCGATCGGGAGAGGGTGTAAACTCCTTCGCTAAAGGTAACAGTGCTAACTTTTCTAGTGAAAAATGGGAAAATGAAGCTTTCCGGGAAGTCTATATTTTGAGAATACGCGAAAAAACTTTTAAGTCAGATCTCGCACTCACAGCCCTTGTCCTGGAATCTAAAGATCTCTAAAGGTCTGTCTATTATCGAGTTCACAGTGATGCGCAAAATGCAACAAAACGAATCTCCATTTTGACGAGGTGCTGTAAACACGGGCAGAAAGCTTTGAGAAAGAATTGAGCGTAAGCTTCTGTCGTACAGCTTCTAAGAAGTGCGTGCCGCGATAGAGCGATTTTCGTATGACCTTGAAATGAAAACGCGCGAACAAAACAGAAACAACAAACAAACGGAAATAGAGCGATTTGATTGGTGTATGAAACGGATACAAACGCACCAGGGTTTTGGTTGGCTAAGCGAACGCGCGGGTAAACAAACTTCATGCCCGAAGAACTTTCTAGAAATTTCTTTGACGTCATACTTCAACACGATTGGCCAATCGAACAATGCCTTCTCCATATTAGGGTTTCTTTGGCGGGAAAACAAAGAGGCCATGTTTTGATCTTTTCATCCATTGGCTGATGAAACAAAGAACGAACACTTACCGAAACCTTTTTCAAGGTCATACGAAAATCGCTCTATCTGATGGAGAACCGTGATTGCGACCACTCTCATTTCTCCCAACACTCTGTCTTTTTCAAAAACACAGTAATCCGTCAGGATGCAATTTTTTTCCGGTGCATCGGAGAACGAAAGATTGTGTTTGGGTCTTCAGGACTAAAAACCACAGTTGGGGCAGATTCCAACATCAATAAGGAAGCTTTGACTATGAGGACTTGTAACACGTCACTTGTAAACCCTTACTGTGTCCACGTGCTGCAGTGACGTCATATGACGTGGTATTTAATACTTCATGCCCACAGACGATCGCCATTTTGAATCGCCATCTTGGATCTCCAGAAGTCCTCATTTCCTCGTATGAGTACAGGGCTTTTTATCGACAATTCATCCATGAGAGAGGGTGCATGCTAAAACTCATTTTGGATACATTTTGCGATGGGAGAGGTCGTAGGCACTGTCTCAAGGAGGAAGGGTTACTTGGCAGTTTGGTCGGGAGCACGCGCGGTTGGGAGCGTATTCGTCACTTGCACATCTCCCATAATATACCTCCCCTCCCCCTTAAATTTTGCATACCTTTTTGAAATTTTGCTTTTAAGTAATGGTCCGGATAAGAAGGAAAGGACCAAAACGCAGTGAACACGTCGGAATGCAGAAAGTTGCTAACTTTACTATTGTCTCTACTATGGTTCTGATTGGTTTAAACATCAAATTTTACGAAATCTTGGCAAAGCAGCATGTATATTAATCCCTTTTTTTCTATTCAACTTCCTTATAACAAAATCTCGTCTTAGTCTAAGTAACACAGAAATCGTATGTGCGGATCATGTAAAATTGCAAACATTTCTTGGCTATTGTTTGCAACTCTTGTGATTAGTCGAAATGTTTTAACACAAAAATACACTCTTTAAAAGTGGAGTTTAAATACATTTTCTTTCGTAAACTGCCTTTTTGTAGGTTTATGCATTCTCTGCGTAAAAATGAAAAGATTTCTATGTGAGGAAAGCGTATTGCGCCACAACAAAAGAAATTGCTTCCCTTCTTACCTGGATCGTTATTTAATTTATCCTGGACATTACAGTCACCCAAGAGAAATTGATCACAATGCTTACGCAAAAATTTTTTTCAGGGGGTGGGGGAGAAGAGGGCAAACAAACAATTTTCGTGGAATGTGCTAATTAGAGGTTTGCCGTTTATTCTAAAATAACTGCAGAAAGGGTGTCAAAATTTATGTAAACGTGTTTGTCAGTACGGGTTGCCTAAATAAATATCTAAAAAATCATCGCAAAATGTTACATGTCGCAAAAAAGATTCCGAGGTTTTGAGAGTAACGCTAAATTTGTTAACGTTCAAACTAATAGCTATGAGCGAGCTTTCTCACCTGCCCAATCTTAACAAAAGTTTCATTTTTTGAAACGAAATAAATTTTATAGAATGCGATGATTGAGATCATCTTAGCATCACTTTAGTAAACCAGTATGTCTGATCTAAGATGGCGGACGTTCGGCTGATTATGACGTAACAACCCGTACCCCGTTACCTTGAGTAAAGTTTGCAATTTTGCAATGTTGTGATCTCAGAGACGCTTGAAAATTAAAATTGGAAAATTTTGCAAAAACTATAAGCCAAAACTGCAGGGATTTCGGTAGCATTTAGAAGTACCGTATGTAGAGGTTCAGCTGGCAGACTCGCACTGTTCTTCTTACACTAACAACCAGACAGTGTCCTGCGCCCGGCTTAAAACGAAGCCCCTGAAAACTGTTCCTATGGCGGAAGGACGCTGTCTTTTAGTTAATAAAAAGGAAGATTATTAAACAATGAAGAAGTAGCCGAGACAAGATACACTAAGAAGCGAATTTATTATTTCCCCTTAACAGCGCTATATTTTATAAATTCCTGAGTAAAGTTCAGGATAAATAATCTACGTGCCACCCTTTATCCGCAAGTAAATGTCAACCCTTTAAACCCTAAGGTCAGAATTTGAATTCTCATTTGTTGCCACTATTCATTTCCAACAGAAGTAGTGGGGAGAAGTTGATAAAATATCAAGCACATTCATCTTGTGTGATCATGTCCGTAATTCTCATGACCACTTTGTTTTACAAAGCATTGATATTACAAGGAGAAATTTGGTGCTGATCACTCTTAGGGCTTAAAGGGTTAATAGAGCTTTACAATTAATCGCTTTTGCATTTCTGGGCGTTAAGTCGAAAATCATTGATTTTTAGCCTCTGGTATTTTTTTATTTTGAATTTCCTCAATACCAAACTCCTCTTGTAAGATGTGGAGGTGGTGAACTGCTAGGTTGAGTCTTCTTTGCTGTATATCTTACATCGGGCATGTTATTTGCTCCCTGAAAGATGCAGAAATGGATGTTAAGGCATGAAATAACCTACGAATCCATGTGCGTTACCGACCAAAAAATGAATGAACAGCGTGTGACAGGCTCGGAAAAAAACGGGACTTGTGTCCCCGTACCCTCGGAGTATACGTCCCCGTCTCCGGCCGGGAATCGAACCCGGGCCTTCCGCTTTAAAGGTTGGTACCCGACCAATTAAGCTAACCAGGCTATAACAATATCCGCCGTGCCCTTGGCGCAAGACAGCAAGAGGTGAGTGCTGGCCTAAACTTTGCCCTAATATGCCCCAAACAATAAAAAAAGAGCTAAAATTGCTATTGCACAAATTAGGAAAGGGTGTTATAGGGGTGCGTGGGGTGGGGGTGGTGGGGCGTATCTTCTATCGCTTCCGGGAAAAACGAAGGTGAAACCTCTAATTCAACTCCTGCTTGTACACTTTAACACAGTAATTAAGCAGGTGTTTTTCTAAGGTTGGTTGAAATATGATTTTTCTAGAATAAGATTAACAACTAGCTGTATTGTGTTCATCACAGTTGAGCTACTTTTCCGACCTTGGTATGTTACCCCGTCGACAATATGTATGAGACTTACCTCCGCTGGAACCTCCGCGTTTCTCTTTTTGCAGTAATCCGGGTTAAATTCACAATATTCCTGGCTATATATAAAAGGGTGGGACATAATTTCATCCACAAACAACAATCCCAAAAGAATCACAACCATCGTCACTTGAACCAAGCTTGGAGAACGTGATCGCATAATGTTAGGTATCGTTAGGTAATAAGAAATCTCAATGTTCTTTTGTTACCCAAAAAGGGAGAGACAGAAAAAGTTGTTGAAGGCATCGAGTGGAGGGCTTTCTTTTAAAAGCACTCGAGCCCAACACGACATCTGTCGGTCGTCACGTTTTCAACAAAGATGGCAAAGTGCTTGGAGAGAGTTGTTTAGGAAGGCTCTCGACAACTCAAAATGTTTTAACCTCAATTACAGTTTTTACGCCCATCTCAGCCCACGCAGGTCAAGCGCTCTCTTTATGGTGTGGAGAGTTAACGTAAGAAATCAGCTACAATTTACACGAAACCCTCCAATCCTAATTTTCGCTGCTATGACTTCAAACAAAAAGTACTATCTTTGGTCTTCAAAATTGATTTTAATCATGCCGGCACACATTAGAGTGAGAAGCTTTCAGGTTGCTTTGAATAATCTTTGCTGCATGAATTTGTAAGCAATGTCCTCTGATTTACGACCAAACGGATCACGGGTATCAGTTACTCCTCATGAACAAGTCCTAAGTTTTATCAGTTATACTTCCTATGAAAAAACGAACTTACAAATTAATTCATTCTAAAATCTCGAAAGCTGAGAATTATTAGCCGACAGGTTAATCCAATCATAGTGTTTTCCGATTCGGAAATTGAATTCAAAATTACTGTTAAAAGCACCGTACGCACAGAGATTAACTGCGTTAATGGTACTTTTTTCGTCAGTCATTAACGATCACACATCTCGGTTGGAATCCAGGGCACTTCTAGCCTGGAGGATAAATTTAACTTCCACGTTTTAATTCAGCTCGGTGACAAACACTCATTTTGAGGATAAACATTTCCTCGTTTCCTTTCTCCGGTTTCCTGAGCAGTTTGGTCTTTTCGTGTTTATTCTAGAGATAAATCGATTCCTTTGTCTTCTTACTTAAAGTTGCACATGGTGAAACGCAAGTCGAAATTACTTTTACTTTTTGAATAAAAAAGGTAGTGACGTTCACGAAAGAAAAAGACTGACATTCGGTAAGAACCTAATTTCGAGCCTCTACTTATGGAGACCAAGAGAACAAACCACCTTTGGGTACTAATTCGTAGCCCTTTAAAGCATTATCCACAGTATTTTGTAACGTTTTTGTAGCATAAAGAGCACCTAAGATTATTACAATATAATCCTTTCCCTTACCCTCCCTCTTCTATCCCCTCGCCCTCCCCCCCGCCACTGATGATGTGCTAGTCCATCACAGTCCATCCTCAGTTTCTGTCGCGCATAAAGCAAACAAATCATACATATTTTTCAAAAACTCCCACGTTTCAGGAACAAATGCTTTCAGTAACATTAAAAGGTCAAAATTGAAGAGAGAAACGTTTCCGATCCACGGAATGAAGGCCGTCCCCACGCTGTTCATTTGACATTTGGCAACAGCTTGGTTTCTGACATTGACGTCAGTTGCTCTAAAAGCAGTTTCCGGCGTCGTTCTGCTTCACATTAGATGGGTTTAGTCAAGCATTCGATACTTTCAATCGGTTCGTTTAGGGACTTAAATATTAGCTTGATTGTGATGTCTCAGAACACTGAAAAAAAGAGGATAAATAAAAGTATTCATCCCTCAGTGCTCAAGTAAGTTGTCTTTTTGGCCTCTCCATCAAGTGAATTATAGTATGCATGGAAATATACTTTCTCAAGTGGGCAGGTGTTTTGCTTGTAAGAGGAACGAGGACGATTTGACTTCTTCTTCGAAGGTTCAAGTCGCTGCCCATAACACGTATTTCATCAATGAAAATTCTAACACTAGGAACTGCCACCAAATTGAGTGAAACATAAAAATAATCGATCAAAACATTCAAAGAAGGTATTGATAATACAAACTGAGTAGGGATGGATGGACGGATTTAAAGAAGATTAAAACGGATTGAAATTGTGGGTTTTTGAAAACTAGTTAGCCTAAAGGTTTTTCACATTTGATATAATGCTTGGCAAGTATATTTGTAAGAAAAAAGCTGTGATTTTGTCGTTTACAAGCAATTTCTTCATTGACGTTGAGTTCCATAGTACATAAGGAAACGTTATTGCTTGGTAATATTAAAAATATAACTAGACATTCTAAATCCACATAAAATAATATAATAGCTTCGAAATCAGTTTAAATGCCATGTAAAAGCCTCAATAAATCACCGCATTATCTCGACTTTTTATGAAGAGCAGGTGAGAGCAACTGTAGAGATCGCTAGACAACCACTCTCAATGTTGTTGTGAAGTTTTTTGCCATGTTCACAGAAGAATTTAAAATCCAACGGTTAAGTTAATCTTTGTCTCAATATCACCTCATTTCCCTTTATTTGAAATGTTTCTCGTTCAAAATCGATTTCGTTGAGTTCGCGCAAGCGCATTTAGATTATATCTGGCGCTTAAAGGAGTGCTTTATACTTGCCTCGGCAGCAAAGAGCCTGTGATATACGACTTCGTACGCTCATAATCCTGGCGTCTATGCCATGCTGACGAGCCGTAATAAGATCGAAACAGCTGTCCTTGTCTCTACTACCCAGGAGATATGGCTGTGTGCATTCGTTAGGTACTAGCCAGGCCGTGGGTTGGTATACGTGTTACCTGCTTACAGTTTGTCTTATTAGAAACTATGCATATGTGACGTCATATAAATGGACCTTAGCCTGAGATCAATAGGACAATCACATGACTTTTGGAGGGCATATAGTTTATTTGTGGCCCGAGTAGCATCATTTGCGCCCGAGCGCGAAGCGCAAGGGCGCAAATGATGCTACGAGGGACACAAATAAACTATATGACCGACAAAAGTCATGCGATTATCATTATTATCAATACACAAGGCCAAATCGTACAAACTCATTTAATAAGAAAAAAATGTTTAACAGAGATGTAGCATGAAACTATGGTATGGAAAGTTGTTGCTACAATACGAACAGCTAAACAAGAGCCAAATAAAATTCCTTTTTGTTTACAATAAAATGATGAACCGAGAACCAATCAGCTGCAGGGCCGTTAATACATTAACGGCCCGCTAGGAGTCATTAGCGGCCCGCAAAGCGCGTGTTTTCAAGAGGGCGGTTTTCAATTCGGCCGCGTATATTGATAATAACTGAAAATCAATAACACGCCAACAGAGAACCTTAAAAAAACACGTCAATTCAATGAGATGAGCCCGCGATACAGTCATGTTATAATGGTCAGCGGATATCCATACTGACAGCTGTCAGTTGATCATAACATGGATGTCTAGTTATTCTCTCTTGGTTAAACATAGATTGTGTATGCATTGAACTCCATAAGTGTGACATTCCACACCCGCTTACGTGAACCATCCTCGGAGACCCAGGGGCAGATAGTGGGGACGAGGAAAAGTCTAAACGGGCTGAAAAATATGTCACGAAGAAAAGTAAAGAACGGCGAGAAGAGGCCCTGCGGACAATGTCTTACCAGACCAGTTCCAAACGGTCGCCGCCGTTCTGTCTTCTGATTTAGCCAGAACGGCGGCGAGCGTTTGGAACTGGTCTGGTAAGACATTGTCCCCAGGGGCTCTTCTCGCCGTTCTTTACTTTTCTTCCTGCCATATATTTTTCCGCCCGTTTAGACTTTTCCTCGTCCCCACTATCTGCCCCTGGGTCTCCGAGGATGACGTGAACAGGCGCAAGTACGTACGGACGATTTTGTCAGAAGCAAAATTTCTTTGGATGCATAAATAACCTAATTTTATTGCCCATGGGGCTCTTGGCAACATCTAGGTTGCTATAATTCTTGTATTAATACAACTACAATTGCTGACACTATTAACTTTAAACTCCCTATGGTCTCCGCAATTATCTTCTTGTACAAGAAACACTCCGATTCCACCCAGTTACCTAGCGCTCTATCTAAGAAATTCCCCGCTAGTTTAAACCCTCGATATATAGTGCTATCCACTGAGGATAAATTACTATCAAGCGGATAAGTATTAGCGAGACCAATTGTGCTACCTATTGGATAGAGATTTATCCAATAAGCTATAAAGTACATAATAACATTGGCTATCACTAGGCTTCGATACTTTCTTCCTACTGGTAAGTTTAATACCAATAAATATATTTATAAAAATAATTTAAACTAAGTTTTTACTTAGCTGTACACTTGGTATTTGTTAATCGTCGTTTTTATGTTAGAGATGTTTAAATCTAACGTCTAGTTTAAAAAGAGCAAATAAGACAGGGGCATTTAACGCCTGACGACTTCGTCGTTTTCTGTTAAGTTCGTCGTTCAGAACGTGCCCAACTCGTCCGAAAACAACAATACTGCGAAGAGTCAGTGTTTTGTCTTTTCGCTTTTTAGAAAACTCTGGGGTTTTTTTTTCAATCATATCGTCTACTTTTATGCTCCCGTTTTACACCAGACGGTTTCAACATCTAAAACGCTAATGAGTCTAGATGACTTGAACGTCTTAGCATAATAACGGCCAATCAGGGCAAACTTACGCCGTATACATAAATTTGAGAGACGTCAAATTTAACCAATTACAATGTACACAGTAAATTCTCTCTAAGAAGGTCACCATGGAAACCAACTCCAAGTATCCGTCTCAGAGGAGCTTCGGCCTTCTAGAGCCGACCGGGTGTCCGTTGAATGTCTTAGCTGCCGCGTCTTTCTTTTTCTTCATTTCTTTTCTTTGTTATAATCTATGTGAATCTTCGAAACAACCCTTAATCTTTTATAGTTTATTGTAACCCCTTCGTTTTTTGCTGTATGCAACCAAACCAATATTTTGAAATTTTCTTCAATATTTAGATTATTGTATTCTCCGCAAAATATCAACTTAAAATTCGTGACAGGCCCGCCTAAAAAATTCGAAATTATCGTGGCATTTCAGTGGCCATGTTGAGAAGTCCCTTTGGCCATACATTGCTGAGATTGTCACAGCTTTAAGCCTCGAACGGAACCGAGTCCCGTCCACACGAATTCAGGTATTTTTGAAACCGAATATTTTTTTATACACGAATCAACCTTCCGTCACCACGAAACCAGTGAATCCGCGGATTGAACCTGCATCTTTTTTAGACCGCTCTCCAAAGTGGTTTAATACCCTGTCCACCTGAATCCAGGAGAAAAAATATGCGGTTACAAAAATTCACGGATTCGTGTGGACGCGGCCTAAAATTATCTGAAAGTGATTTGGCAAAATACGAACAGCAAACATTTACTATTAAACAGTAGAAAGAAGCTTCTTGTCATCATTCCCGGGTGTGGCAACTTGAGACGGGGGAGGGCTTTTGTCGCGAAATGTGATGAACGCATAAATCACACTTCCAATAACGCTGCAGAGAAAGACATACAAGGCAGGGTTAAAAGTCTTAATTGACTAAATGGCCATGAAATTTATAGTCAAAAAGGCGAAAAGCTTTGTGAAGAGCTCTGGGTGTTAGCGTCTCTTCTATTGGTATACATCTGGTAAGCATTTGTACGCAGCGGAACGAAGAGATGAGAGAAATTTTCGAAATCCAGAAACCTTTTGAACGTCTTTTAGCACTCCAAACAGAAGCAGATAATTTGTGTGATAGACCAATCATGAGGTCAAATGGATGGACATAAGCCAAGTTCCTCTTTTGCCTTTTATGGACCGAGACGAAATCGAAGTCAACCGATAAAAACGCACAAAAGAACCAGGCCAGTATGAGGCTATCTTGACCGATCAAGGATTTATTACATGGCCAAAACGAAAACCGTTTCTTATTGGACCATCGCGGCAAACCCCAAGCAGGGCAAGATAGGCAGCCAATCAGAGCACAGGATTTGCTTCATTACGCCCCAAAAACATTCAAATCCTGTTTTGCTCGCATGCGTTTTCTCGCGGTTGGCGCCACCCGCATAGATTCACTTTGTGATTGGTTAATAAACGATAAACACGCGTCACTTTCTCAACCAATCAGAGAAATAACAAAGAATGGTGGCATGCTTCCGCGCGTTTTCCCGCGGTTTGCGTCAGCCGCATAGATTGGCTTTGTGATTGACTAAAAAAACTCGCGCCACTTACTCAACCAATCAGAGGGAGACAGCTACGAATGGTGGCATGCTTCGACGTGTTTTGCCACGTTTAAGACCAGTTACAAGCAGTGTTTGGACATCTTTTAAATCACAGTCATTCTCACCTTATATTGAGTCCAATAAAATTGGTGACAGTGAAAACGTAGTCTCCTCCAAGAAACATACCCATGTAAGTAACAAGAATATTCTAATGAAAAAAAGAGTAATCTTTGAATACGGTATGCAGAACAGTCCACTCTCACCATCGAGAAGACAGGCTTTACTCGATGAACGTCCTAGAAAGGTGTCGGTTCTCGGTTTTATCGTGACCAACAGAAAATGACTAAACAATAGCGCCGACCTCAGGTCAATTTAATGAAAGTTTTACACGTGTAATTCACAGGTGTATTCATTATTTTATTATAGTCTGCTACACTTGTAAATTACACTTGTACATGTTTCATTAAATTGAGCTCAAAACTTGGTATCCGTTGAGTTCAGATGACCCTTACGAGAGACAGTTGACGACATAGTTTTTGCAGCTTTTCAGGTTTTCACTAATTCGATTCATCCCATGATAACCTAAAAATGGTTTTGTTTCGCACGCTTTTTGATTGCTTAAACTGTCGAAACAATATCACTTATTGAAGAGAATCACCAAACCTCTCATAAATTCTACTTATGGTAAATTGTGAAAGGTTTGAACCCAGGAGTCATTTCAAAAGTAGGTTGAGTTTGATCAACCGGGTGAACGTAGTCCTGAATAGGACTGTTGTTGTTGACAGTGACTGACGTTTCGACAACCTGTGCGGTAGTCATCTTCAGAGTCAAAGTGAGTTGCATCACGTCAGTAGATGGTATTATATACTCTGGTTATTGATCTGATTGGTCAATAAAGTCAAGATGTTATTGGTCGTCTGTCAGTTAAGGCGCGGTGTTATTGGCTATGAAGACTCGTAATCAGTAATTGGTGCGTTTCGATCCGTCTATTGTCACTGTTAAGCAGTCGTCTATTGTTATGGTAAATTGCAACACTAAAAGTCGAAGCTCCCTAAGACGGAAATGGGTTTTGTAAGCTAGTGGAGAGTTCAGACGGGGCTTGTTAAGCGGGCGTGATTAGAGTTGAGCGCTTACATACGAGAGTACCCAGAGGAGACTCTCGTATGAAACGGACGGGTATAAGAGAAGGAAAATGTTGTCAACTGTAATTGGTTTATCCAAGAGGCGCTTAGAAGTTCTTAAACACTCGTTTCAAAGTGTCCGTGCCTTTCCAGATCGAATTGAAATTTGGAGGTGTTGGTTTTGAGAGCAGGAGAAAACCGGAGAACCCACTAAAAAAAACGGCTAAAGGAGACAAATCCGCAATCGGCGACAAAATTAGTTGAGACACTTCGCCCTAAAGGGGTTTTCGGACATTTCACTGACTTCAAAAGGGAAAAATAAAGCTTTTTCTCCTCCATCACCTCCATGCAATGTTATGCGGCTGTTTGAACTACCTACAGAAAACAACAAACATCCCAACTTTGAATGGAGGTGGGGGGGGGGGGGGGGGGGGTGAATTCTTTTGCTTTCTGAAATTACCCTATTTGAGTACAATGGGGCCATTTATACGGGAAAAAATAAGGTGCGTCTTAAATAAGACGCGAACTGGACCATTTGTACGAGCATGTCTTATCTAAGACGAGAACAGCTCGTATAAATGGTTCGCGTCTTATTTCTGTTCTTGACTCGTTTTCATGTGAATGTTGCCCGTAGCAACGGCAATCCAAATTTTCCCGCCAAAAATTAACGCATGCGTACTATGCGTTCGCGTCTTATGTAAGACGCGAAGGTCATTTATACGAAGTTTTTTCGTCTTAGCTAAGACGCGTCTTATCTAAGAACAGGTGTTTAGGGCTGTTCTAAAATAAGACGCGTCTTAGCTAAATCGCGTCTTATTTTAGACGAAATGTGCCGTTTATACGGAAAGTTCACGTCTTATTTTTTCTCGTATAAATGGCCCTATTGTCTCAACAATTTTGTCGCCGATTGTGGGTGTGGTTTGGGCTTTATTTGACCCTTAACAAAGGAGGCCATACCCCAACACAGTATTTCTTTACACACCAGCCTAAGCGATACCATCATGGCGAGATGATGAGCATCCCAACCTCGTATCCAGGGTCCTCTCCTCCTCTTTTAGCAGAGCTTAAGAGGGGATGAGCGACAGGACCCTGGGAACAAGCTTGCGAGCATCCCCCTCATAATATTCAAATGGCAATTTCACAACCCCCACCCCCACCCCCCTTCCCTAGCCTGTACACAGACGTTGCTTTAATTTTCTTTTCGATAATCGGCGAGCGCGACAAAGAGTGCGGAGCACGAGAAAGGAAAATTTATTTACTTATTTTTTTTATTTTCTTCTTCCCCCACCCCTACCCGCTTGCGGTCATTTAATTCCCCGCGGTTTTTATTTTTATCACGCGCGCTCGGCGGACTTTTAAGACTGTTGACAAATTTATCCCAACTTGGCACGTAGCGGGAACTTAGGAAAGACCTTCGTTGTCCCTTCCCGGGCGAGATTGTCCGTTATGAGATTTACGACAATAGTTTAGTTTACCTTTAAACATCCAACGATTGTCGTAGTGAGCGCAGAGTTTGCCTGAGTACACAGTACTACAGAATACATTAAAATAAACCTACAAGAAAAAAGTGAAAAAAACTAATGACCACGAACACTCCATAAGCAGTACGTTTATACTGAGTTAACTGAAGATGCTTCATTAAAATGTCAAATCAGCTTGAACGCCTTTCCCCCAAGGAATGTGATGAAAAGAAGGGTTTTCCAATCTCTTGTAAACTTCGCTTCAAGCTCGGGTTTCTGACGGACTGACACTTTGTTACGCTGTGAAAGCTATAAAAAAACTCCCTCAAACCCGGGAAGGTACTCCCTCCCTACAATGGCCGGGCCTTTACGATGAGTCTTCGCCCGAAGGGGCACCCTTTTCAAGCTTCAGGTGTATGAAAAGGAAAGAAAATCTATCTTGCCGGACTGTAAAAGGACCTAAAGGGTCAACGAAACGATTTTATGGCTGCAGAAAAGGCGCAAAAATTTCCTGCATTTACAGCAGTTAAAAGGGATACAAAGTCCTAAACTAGGTACGTAAAAGGGTACCATTGGACAATGGAAGGTACGGGGTTCGCACTCTTTTGAGCTCTTTAAATCCCATGACTTTCCATGACTTTTTCCATGACCTTTTTAAGTTTTCCACGAGCTCAGGCTTAGCTGTCACTTTAAAATTTTTTTTTAGACTTTCCTTGTGTTCGGGTATTTTTGGATCTTTAAACAGTTCAACAGACATCAACTCTGGTGTCCACCAAAATGCGTGCCGTTCGCGCTGTTCAATCACTTCTCTCTATCTTAAATTGTCCATGCCTTGTCATCGGCAGTAACTAATCTGTCAAACAAAACTTTAATTTTCCACGACTTTCAAGGACCGACTATCAAATTCCATGACTTTCCAGGCCTGGAAAATAAAACGCTTAAATTCCATGACTTTCCAGGTTTTCCATGACCCGTACGAACCCCGAGGTACACGTAAGGGGTACCTTTTCGGTCGAAAATGTTATATAAAAGCTAAGGGGTTGGACCTCGGGGCGGAGCCCCCCCCCCCCCCCATCCGTATGCGGGGGGGGGGGAGGGTCCTATGACGCGATCATCTAAACTGAAATAAGATCTTATAACACAGCCAGCACGATCTTATCACTTTTTGTTGATGGGTTGGTTGGTCCTGCCGGGGAACTCCTTGGAAACCTTATAGTTAACAGTGCCACACACCTAACTAGCCCATATATGGTACCCCCACCCACTTAGGGTTCTCATTAAGTTTTACAGTTGACGGCTAGGATGTTAAAGTAGACGGCTTGCCAATTGTGTTTTTTAGGTAATTTCAGGTTTTCACTCCCTCTACTTACCATATTTCCCCTAAAAGCAGACGGCTCAAATCTCCAAGTATCCGGTTTTTTAGCCGGCTGCCGGCACTTAATGAGAACCCTGCCCACTGCCGTGATACAAGGGCATTATGTTTCCTTACCCCATAAAACAGGAGAGTAGAAAATACAACAGAAAGAATGGTTCGCGCCACTGTGCATACAAAACGGCCTGGAGAGGAAAGAGGATACGATTACCACGAGATACAGATAACGATTAGTCACTTGTTCTATTCAAAGAAAGAGAAGGAGACAAGTTGTGCGAGGGGAAAAGACACT